>CM062520.1:58646721-58728453 GCA_031439585.1 Pterocarpus macrocarpus
TGAGAAGCAAAAGCCCAAAGTTAATAATTAGTTATTTTAGGGATTGTAGGGTGAGTTTATTTTAGATTTTGAAAAAAATGATTTTAAAATTTAAATTTTATTTATGGTAGTAAAAGTTGAAAATTAATTTTTTTTAAAAGTTATTTTTTTTTAATTTTTTTAAAAAAATTAAAAATTAATTTTTTTGAGAATCTAATTATTTTTAAAAATTTATCCAAATATATGAAAACTAATTTTTTTTCAATGAAATAAGTGATTTTTTTTGAAAAAAGTATAAACAAATACACTCATAGTTTAAAATAATATTGTTTTTATTTTTTCTAATATAAAAAAAGTAAAAACTCAAAACAATGTTGTTTTGAACATTTTGTATTTTTTTTTAAAAAAAAAAACCTAGTTTAACTCAATGGGACCACTAGTTTTCATAGATTTTAACTGATTTTGGATAGGTTAAATCAATTTTCTAAAAGTTAATTTTTTTTGACAAAAAAAGATCATTTTTTTTTCCAAAAATTGATTGAATTAAACACCTGATTGATCAACTAGTTTTCCAGTCGAACTAGCCAAGCCGATTCAAAATTTTCGTCCACGTTTATTATGGTTCATTACTTATAATTCATGCGATTTATCTTTAGTACAAAAAAAAAGAAAAAAAAATTAAGTATGGAGGACAATCTCACTACAAAAAGATTGTGGAATACCGACGATAATTACCGATGGAAAATTATAAATTGAATACTCGCATAAGTTATTGACAGATGGACAAATTCGTTGGTCATATTTGGCAACAATTAGTACCAAATGGTGCCAAACATTATCTATAGATATCTTGTAGGAATATTCAATATTATTTACGGTTTAGGATTTAGGGTTAATTATACCTCTATTTACTTATTTTTTTCAAATAATAATTTACCTATGGATTTGCTCGTCAATAATATCAAATTAATTTTTATTTATTCTTTATTTGTAAGATAAAAAATTATTGATAGATTTTGCAATGGTAATGTTGAGTTATGTTCTATTTATTTTTTATTTTTAAAATAAAAAATTACAGATGAATTTTTTTGTTGATATTTAAAATTTTGAACATTTGAGGTGGCACTGCTTCAAATTTCTCTATTTTTGAATACCAAAAAATCCATTAGGTTTTACTCAAACTAACTCGACTACCATGTACAAACCATGGTTGGCATAAGAATTCCTACATAAGAAATGATATTTATATATACATTTTACTTCAAACTCTTAGATATCATGACTTCGCATTATTTTCAACCACCATAACTTTTGATTTTTATCTGCTTAGTGGGGAAAGAAATTCTAGCATCTTTATAGAACACAAATATATTTCGAGAAAATCTCCATCATTGATTTTAAGGCATTGTGCCTAAAATTTGTTTAAGGTTTAATTAATTAGTAGATTCCTATATATAGTTTGATAAGATTTTCAATTAAATCCTTATAGTTTTAAAGTTTTTAATTAGATTCCTACATGTATTAGATAAATTTCATAGTCAAGTTCTTGGAGTAATTTAATGTTAATTTTTTTTTTTTAAATTTCATATAATTTAATAGGTTCTCATTCAATTTTACAAGCTCGAATATAAAAGTGCATTCAATTTAACAAAAAATTTTGTAACAATGAATTATTTTAGGAACTTGATTACAAAAATTTATTTAATGTAGGAATTTAATTAAAAACTTTTAAACTATATGGGCCTAAATTGGGTTAAATTATAGGGACTTGCAAATTAATTAGACCAAAATCTTCCTAAAATATACACAAATTGCTTCTACAAAACTATTGCTTTTTCTAAGTTTGCAGCGGCGGTTGGGATAGTAAGGACTGGGGTGGATTGTGTTGTGATGGTGGTAGGGGTGTAAACAAGTAGACTTAGTTCGAGTTTGAGAGAAAAATAAAATTGAACTAATCAAATTAATCAAATTGGTTTGATTTAGTTTTTGAAAATATTTTAGCCAAATCTGAACCAAATTCAAACCAACCGAGACCCTGAGAGGGCTTAGTTGATCCATAATTTATGTTTCATCTCTTGTTTCGTTTTTGTTTGTTTCAAAATATATATTGATCAATTCTAATTCTTTAAAACAATTTGACCAAGATTGGGTTAGTTTGTTTGGGTCATTGGGTTGAAATAAAAAAAAATATTTTATGTAAGTTTTTTTTATCCATATGACAATCAATAATAATGTATCATTTGATCATGAGATCTTAATAGTGGTCTATATAGATAAATGCCTTAAAAATGTAGATAAAAAAGATGGAAAGTGACTTAATTGCTAGAGTAAACCCACAAATTAGTCCCTGCCAATATTCTTGATGGACAACTTGGTTCTTGACAAAAATAAATTGGTTCCAAGATCCCTGACAATTATAAAAATTAGACACTTTATTCCTTAACTCATTTGTAACTGGTAAAGAGTGTAATGTGTAGGCTGCATGCTAATCAAGACATCTTGACATTTCTGTTTGTTCTTAACTGAGACACTTGTTATGTACATAATGTCAATCTTAATATAAATGCTTAAGCAGTCTTAGTCTAAGTATAAAATGTAGAAAGACTAAGGAACACATACACTTAGCAATAGCACCACTGTTTCATTGAATGTCAATTTATCAAGTACCATACCATTCAATAATCTCTTTTCTCATCACTGTTTCAATTACAGATTAGATAGGAAATAGAGTTTAGGAATTTTGAAATGTTAGGTTTAGATCCCATTGAGTAAAATGGTGAGTTTTTTTTTTTTTTTTAAAGTTGCATGTTTGGGGGTGGTTGGTGTCACATGGAATGGGGTCAAGATATACTAATCAGCATGCAATCTACACATCACACTCTTTATTACTTGTAAGTGAGCTAGAAACTAAAGTGTCTAATTTTTGCAATTATTAGGAGCTCAAGATCAATTCATTTTTATTAGGGACCAATTTGTTTATCGAGGACATTGCTGGGACTAATTTGGGATTTTATTCTAATTACTAAAAGCTTAAGTGCAATAATTTGAAAGTTTATAAACATATTTAAAAATTTATTGGATCAAGTGATCAAATTGAATGTTTGATTTTCAGTTGAAAAATCATAAATTTGAGAATTGAACCAAGACTAATAGGTTTAATTTGATTTTGGTTTGAAATAAACCAATTATTTGAACCAATCTAAACCAATTTACTAGTTTAATTTAGATTTTTAAGCTTATTAGGCCAATCTAATCTAATTAATACCACTAGGTGGTGGCGGAGAGAAGAGTTTGATGAAGTTCATAGTGAATCTTCCAAATGGGATTGGTATACTAGGGGAGCGGTGTCTTTGAAGTATGTTGAGGAGGTTTTGTGGGAGATAGTGACTGGTGCCACTTGGAGTGTTTGTGCAGAGGTGTGTGGGGATTGTGGCAAACAAGTTTAAGGCTAAGGCATTGAGGAACTTGGAGGTTCAAAACCATTAGGATTTCTTCTTTGTGATATGATGAGTTTTGAACTTGCAATGGTATATGTTTTACTTATTGAAATAGTGAGTCTTGAGCAATTCTACATTGACTATAACATGACATTAAACTGACCATATCATCATCCCAATTAGCATTAATGGATGGATTTAATAAAAGGATTAACCTGTTTTAGTCTTTAACTTTATGGGCTTATGTGTTAGCAAATTTTCTTTGAGAAATGATTATGTTAAAAATTGATTCTGGCAAGTCCCAAAGTGTAACATCCCAAATTTTTTTTTAAAAAAAAAACATAGAATTTAGGTTGTTAATTAATTTATTCTGTTGTCCATTGTGTGAGAAAATAGGAGCAATTACGAATTAAATGAAAACAGTAGGGTTGGAAAGAGTTGAGGTTATTAAGTAGAAACTTTAAAAGAAACCATTGGTAATGTTTTAAAATTTTAAGAAAAATTTTATGTGAAACTAGATATCTAAAGCTTTTCATAAATATAAAATATAAGGACATTGGATTAGTATTGAGAGAGTTATGAATTTTTGAAATTTACCTAAGAATTCTGAGTTCTCCACTAAGCAGTATGAGTTGTGGAGGGCGAACTCACACTACATAATTCAAAATTGAGTGAAACAAACTTTTTTCTAAAGCTTACACATAGAAAAACATCCCATAAAAATTTCAGAGATATATTCAACTCCTATTGCTCCCAGTAATTCAAAGAAATTGCCCTAAGTCCAACCTCAGCTAGAATAGGGTAGTCCAGATTTGTCAACTTCAAGAGCTTATAACTCAAGCTCTACTTATGCAAATGATATAAAACTTGTTGTAAATGCAAATTTATTCTGTTAATTTTAATATGATATAAGTTTTATATGATTTCAACTAGGTTCTTAATTTTAGTGAATTTTTACTTTTGACTGTGCAATTTTGGCTGGTTATAGGCAGTTCAAGGTAAATTTCTAATAACTTGAGCTACATGTATCAAATTGAGATGGGACTAAAAGGGTTGGAAACTAGACAAATATTACTCTTAACATATTCAAAATTTAGGTTCAAATGAATTAAATAGAAATTATGGCTTATTTTACAAACACCGGGCAGAATGAAGGTACATAGACAGCAACTTAAATTCAAGTGCAAATATTATCTCTATGAGATTGATATTGATATGTGAATGCACTATTATGATTTTTTTGAATAATTGATGGTTTATGGTACTGGCACTATTCATGGAAAAGTAGACATGATCCGGCATGCTGCCGAATTTCGACAGAAAATATAGAAAACCATGCATTATGAATATAATTCCTCTAGCATATGCATTCATGATTATGATTAAAGCTATAATAAAGATTCTATATGACTTGGGCAACCCTGAATGATTTTAAGGGGAATAGACTAGTGTGAGGGTCGGGAAAAGTAAACCTGTCACTCATGTATAGATATGAGCTCGGACTTGAAAAACAAGCTATTACCCAGAGGTGAGAGAGGCCTTTCACCTCCAAGGGAGCAAGTGCAGAGGAAAATAAGAAAGTATTGACACCTTAGAGATGACGATATGTAACACCTAGATGTGTCAAGTAAAGACAGAAAAAGTGAAGCATAAGTGCATATCAGAATTTTTATGATGAGCAAGTGCATTAAGAAGACATCTGCATCCATTTATGAATGCTATTCAGTTGTTGCTTATTTTATTTTTAATCTATGCATCTTATTTAATTACACTTTATATTATTATATTGATGGCTGAGATTCTTTCTCTATTTAACTAGTGTATGACAAAATAAATCTGCTTCGGAATAGATGTTTTTGAACTCACTAAAATGAAATCTATAGTTCATATAGCATGATCACTTTTTCTTGAATAAACTAAAGCAATTTGAAACGATGATGATGACATGACTGCCAAGTAGAGCTTAGGAATCCTATTGAGAATATAAAACTCTCATCTCTATGTGTGTTTCCAGTTCTGCCTCAGGATAGCCTAGATTGAAGGTCTTGAAGGAGATCAACCTAGAGGAGCGTGGCTAGAGACTAGATTAGCTCTGTAAGAAATTTGTATATATGTTTAGGTATGTGTTTATGGTTGCTAATGTTTGAAGGGTTATTTAGTTACGCTCCTATTCACAGGATGTAATAGAACTCTATTTTAATTTCTAGAAATAAGACAAATAATGAGTCAAGGTCCATTTAATTAATTGTAACAACTCCTAATGAGATAGTATGACTTAAGTATAGTATCAATTTGGGAGGACATTACACAAAAGCATAGATTAACTCAAAATAAATAAATAAATAAATAAATAAAAGCAATGTTACTCAATCTTCATAATTTAACATAAAATACAACACTTCTCTCATATAAACATACATAACATGTTTCTCATCTCAATAAATATATACCTTAATATTCACCCACATTTTACATTAATATATAGTATCTATATGATGTCTATATAATATAGATTAAAAGCACATTCCCTAAAATTTAAACTTAGGCACAATTAAAAAAAAAAATAACATAACATTTTATTCAATCGCTTTAACCAATTTATGCAAGCCACAATGCCGTGCAGACACCGCTAGTGTCTATAGATGTTGTGCACCTTTCCGTCTTGAATGGTCATTATCTAAGAAAACAAAATCATTATATTGTTTATTTGAGGAAAGAGACAACTTTGGAAAGCAACTTGCCTATTTGGGAAGCAATTATATATGGTGCGGAAAGATTAAAGATTAATTAATAAAAAATAAAATTGGAGATGGTAGTCATTTATATTTTCAATATATTTGTTTGAATAAGAAAAAAAAACAACGAATATAAAAAGTTAAATATGTCTAAATATGATGTACAAATTAAATAAAATGTAAGAAAGTAAAATGTGAATTATTTTATAATTTTATCTAGGTAAATTATTATTATTATTATTATTATTATTGTCGTTGTTGTTGTTTAGCCTACTTGAACCAACAATTAAATTAAATCACAAAACACCTTGCCAACAAGGGTTGGCACAATTGGTAAGAAAGTAACGAACGGACTCGTATCTCACAAGAATATAAGTTCAATTCTTGTTATTAATATGAGGATCCAGTTGATAGGCAATTTTGTAAGTTTTATGTAAGTATTCTTTGAGACCAGGGCCATACCCTGACCTTGGTGGGATGATCGATACCAGCCTCACCTAAACTTTTTGTAACCAAAAAAAAAAAAAAAAAATCACAAAACACTTTATGCAAATGTCTCTATCTGTGTATATGTATGTATGTACACATACCACTTCATGTAGTATTCAATAGCAATTGAAGGTCTAGTTAGAAGAATGACTATATATGTAGTGTGAATTCAAGTGCGTGTGAATATCTCGAAAATTTTCTTGTCAATTCTCCTTACCATCATCCATGTGAAAGTATTCCATTTTACATTTTTGAAAGGGACAACTTCGACCCGTAGAATTCAAACCAAGTTCAAATACATATAGCCATATATATAGCTAGAGCCAGTCAACTCAGGTCCACAAAATCCCACGAAGCAGAATCTACACATTTTCCCACATGATATGTCCAACTTGAAGGCCATGATTTAGATAGCATAGGACCATATGATGCATCAGGGAAATAAAGACCCGATCACAAAAATCACATAGGGACAAACCACCCTTGTGATAACTTTTGGTGTTGTACACATCATACATGGTTGACTAGACATCTAGCGGGCCTACAGGTGGAAGAGGTAGTGGGAAAGGTGTGCCCACGATTTACATCTTTTTAGATGTACCAGAACCCCACTAAAATGAAACAAGAAGAAAGAAACTTGAACTTGAATAGCTACGCATGCAAATGCCACTAGGATATAGATAGGTTTAGATATATGACGAATCCATAGGAATAGTGCTAGACCAGGTTGATGTTTTTCATAGGACTAAACAACATGATGTGTTTGAAAGGTGATGATTTGGTTGATAGTTGAAAATTGGCGTCTAAGAATATGATACATGATAGTATATGTTCTGTCATATGGTATGCTCTGTCTTATGGTAGGCAAGTTGATAAATAGGTGAAAAGGGAGATGGTTTGCACGAAATTTAGATTAATGAATTAGTGATGTGAAGATTGAGATAAGCTACTTTAAGGCAAGAAGCAATGCCATCCTCTATTTGTGCAGGAGTGATCAAAAGGATAAAGACGTGTACTTTCAAAGAATAAAACCCGACAATAAACACTCTTATTAGGCTCATATTATAAGGATCCAAATCCTCTCTTTTGTTTTCATGTTTTTCTTCTTGTTCGTTGATGAAAATTTGCCAACTTAAATAAAAGTGATATAATCAACTTTTTAATTAAATTAATTGTTTTTTTAAAAAAACCATTATTTTACATGCATCAAATTATGAGTTGAGGGAATAGAAAAGGAGATAAAACTAACACTTAATGAGTTCAAATAGTTTGACTTTTATTTCTTTTAAGCAAGGCCTTGGAATTGAGTCTTCTAAATAAAAATTAACTAGCTCTTTAACAAATTTTACTCTTATAATAAGTTGACTCAACTCGAATCAAATCAGTTAAAGTTTAATAGATTTCGAATATTGATAGCTTAGAAAGAAAGGGGAGATAAATAGATAAGATCGAAGATTTTAATACAATTATACAAAGGCTGATTGTCCCGAATATAATTGTATTATTTTAAAGACATTTATATCATTAAATGGTTGAGTACTAATGTACATTTGCTAAAAACAAATGTTAAAACGTTATAGAAAATTAGTTAATTTAACGTCAATTAAAAATTTAATTTTTCTTTGCAAGTAATTGTATTCTAACTCCTTTTCTCCCTGTATTTGACATGAAATCAGTGAAAAAAAAAAAAAAAAGTTAACTAGTGCATTGAATACAACTTATAATTTTATACATCAATGATATTGGGGTTTGATCTTGTGATCTTATGCAACTTATTTATGAATAAAATAACAATTTTAATTAATTAGTTGAGAAACTTTTATGACTAACTAAATCTTATAGAGATTAGTTTTAATACATTACCAACTTATTTAAATCAATTTTTTTATAATGGGGAGGGGGGAGAATAGGCAGGGGTGACAATGAGATCAACCTCAATAAAAGGTGAGTCTCAATCCCAACTCACCAAAAACTTAGAATGTGACTAATGAACTAATTTAAATTAGGGACAAATTAAGTCTTTTTGATTTAGTAAGTTAGGTTATTTAGTCATAAGAATATAGCCTCAATAATAACAATAATAATAATACATGCCAAAAACTAAGAACAAGATATGATTTTACATATATAAATATATACACATATAGGTCTATTAAGTAAACTCATGAACTATTCAGTTGAATTTAGTAAAACCTAAATTTAACTTATTTAATAAACAACTTTAAATCCTTAACTCAAATTTGACTCATGAGTTCAATTTACTAAACTAACATGACTTACCTTTAGTCCTGGAAGTAAGGGTACATTGACCCCCTAAAAGTAGAACACAACTCCATGTAGATCACCAAGAGGTGATAGTACCACTAAGCCATTGGCTCATCTTGCCGTATTTTTATTTTCTTAAGCCTTGTCATTCCTTTGCCGCGGAAGGCCTTGCCATTTGCCAATTCTAATCTTCACAAACTTTTTTGTCTCCACCCAACACCAAAACCAATTGATCACTTTATGTCAAAAAGGAAAAAACTAAAAATCCCACTAAAAGCACTACAGCAAAATGTCTCAATGTCTCGTAATAAAAGTAACCGGTTGGCCTCAATCCAATTATTTGGTTCTGGCTAAAATCCAGGCATGGGATCCACTTCCTAAATGGAGCACAGGGGTGAGTGGAGCAAATTTTTTTCCCCCCTATTCTTCTAATTTTGTGTTTCACTTTGAAGCCAATTTATATTTTACAAAAAAGAAAAGGCTAATTTGAGGTTACAAATCTTAATACCATTTCTACAACGATGACTCGTAACTAATTTGGGGATTCTTCAAGCCATACATGGGCCCCGACCAAAAAGAGATGAAGGGGCTGGGTTATCAAACGCTAACTGAGCTAAGATATGGGCTGCATGCTTCCCATCGTGCTTTTCATGGTTTATTGGTTTATATCGAAAGTGGTATTATTTTTTGGGTCTTGACGGAAGTGCCATTTGCTAGAGTGATACTCCTTCAAGGCCAAGCCAGTGGAGATGTGGTGATAGCATATGTCTACTTGGAAAGTGCAGTAATTTCCTCAATACAATTCCAAGCTATGCCAAAAATCAAGCTCAATCTTGCAAAATAGGCCTGTGCCAAAGCTGGACTCAAGCTATAAGGTAGTCCCAGCAAGCAGGAGCCACAATTAGCCCATGAAAATTTGTATGCCTGAAAGCATATTGTATCGACCGAGAAAAAAACAAGGGTATTGTGGACCAGACCACACTTTTGTGTGCAAATGAAAATGGATGCTCAAAATTTTAATTTGCCTTCTGAGCCCAAAAAAAAAAAAAATACTTTTTAGTTGCCAGAATATAGGCATGGCAAATTATCACTAATCAGAGAGAAGCGGCATACGAAATATTTATAAGTTGGAATAATACTTGGAATCGACATCATCAGGTGATTCTAAAAAATGTATCCTGAAAGTTGGTTTTCCAAATAAATAAAATCCTTGCTTGCGAGGAGGGCTTTGCTAACATGCTCAGAATCACACTTTGAGTCGTTAATTTATTGAAAAAATAGATCAAGAAAATAATTATTGACGTCTCATATTCAATTTCTTTCGCTTCTTTTAGTGCTCAGGAGCGGGTTAGCATCCACGTGTGAGAAGATTTGGAAACATTTGAAAAAATGTACTCTTGAGCCCTTCCTTTGTGTTGTTTCGATAGTTAAGGTGCACAGAGGTTTTCCCCTTCGTGGATCAAGAACGAAATTTAGACCCATTCAAGTGTTTGTTCTTTAATTATTCTTTCTCCACAATCAATGGACATTTTAACAAAAGAGAGGTAATAAATGAAGTTTCTACAACGAGAAGCATTAACCAGTCATTACTGTTCTACTGGACTCAGTCTTCCACACCTTCATTTTCTCATCAACCATAAATCAGCAGAAGAAAGATCTCCATGTTGATATTTTTACGTCTCACCATATCTTCTTCTTGTCAGCCCTGGTTACCTTGTCCTTTATTCAATAAAGCTCAGTACCAAAACAACAGTTCAAATTACTATTTCACATCAAAATTAGGTTCACTCAAGAAGCCACTTATAGTCAAGAAGTTCATTCAAAGACAAGCTAAGAGAAACTGCTGGAAACTAATATACAACAATATCATGATGTGAGAGCTAAATACATTCAATGAAGATTATCAAATAAAAACAAGAAGTAAAAATTATCACTGGATGCCATCCACTATGTGCTTCTCTGCGAGCCCCATACAGATCATAGGGCATGCTCTAGGTAATTTACAACTCTGCTCATGGAACATATAAGAAATTTTAGGTACTAAAGCGAAAAGAACTACCACCATAGCAAACCCTGGCCCAGCCTACTCTTTCATGGGTTAGGCTAGCACACATGTCAAATGGAATGTTAACTAAGCCCAATCCGTCAGATTTAAATGGCAGAGTGACATGTCACTCACTAGAAGCACCGTTGTCTTGTTGTCTCCATTGGTTAACGTCGGCGTCAGTTGCATATGCATGTTAGGTTCCACCATGAATAAAATTTCGCAACGTGTTCTGGTTTGTTGGTTTTCACGAGTCTCACGTTAGCTGCTGTAGTAAAAAGCAAAAACAAGCTCGTTTCGATTTTGACTAGCCCACTCCCAATTAAAAAGCAAAAGCTTTGAAAAGCTCACGTGCGGTAACCTTCAGCAACTGCCACCTTGAAAAGAAGCCACGTAAGCATAAATCACAATAAATCAAAAAGAGATATGTTATTGTACATCCCAAAAAAAAAATAGATACTTATCACCTCCTCTTTATTTTTTTCTTTTAATTATTTTACTTATTTTAATTTTTTTATAATTTTTTTTTCTCTTCCCCCTTTTTAGATGCATAAGAGGTATTAAAAATATTTCTCAATCAAAAACTGCCAAAACAGAACGCCACTCGCCCGAGAGAGAGAGAGAGAGAGAGAGAGAGTCGCAGAACAGAGCACGCAATCACGCAGCGCAAGCTTCGCAACCTCGCTTTCTTCATTCCCTCATCACTGGAACGACTCAACTTCAACACATTCACTTAGAGAAAGAGAGAGAGAGAGAGAGAGAGAGAGAGATTCTGTTCTTCCAATGGATCCTTCTCCCATGCCAGTGACTCTGCACCTCGCAATGGCTGCATTGTTCGGAGCTTCTTTCATGGCCGTTTCCGCCTTCTACATCCACCTGACAAAATCAGCTGTGCAGTAACCTTGCAATCAGATAACAACAACAGAATTGGTTAGCCAATGCCTTTGAAGGCCGACCACAACAAATGTAGTACCTGCATTTCAGCTTGCTGCAGTTCCTGCTTTTGCCAACATTGCACCCTGGGTTCTTACACTTCGTATTGTGTATGTCATGTTCATACCAATTACCAGTATTTCTGCAAAAAAGGTGTGAAGATGAGTACCACAAACCTATTGCAACCCCTGTCGATGAACACGCAACAACCCCCCAATACATGAATCAACCTCCGGCGCCGACCACGGCGTCCCTCACTACGACAGAGCCAAGAACGAACCTCACAACACTGTCTTTGTGCCATCAACGTACCACCGATCAGATCACCGAGCCGCACCTACAAAGGCCGAAATGTCAATGCCCTCTATGAAAAGAATGAGAAAGCTGAACATCTTTCAATAGAGAATCCCTACCTCCACAAGATGGAATACCTCATTGAGGACGTTCGTAACCCTCTGAATATGAATGCGATAGATGCTATCATCCCGGTCACCAACGAATAGTTTTGAAATGTCGACGATATCACCCACAATCGTAGCAGCTCCAATCTTGCCCACAACTTCTCAAAGAAAAAAAAAAATTACGACATGCACTTTTTCCAACGGTTCAACCGAAAGAGGGGGGGGGGGGACCAAAACCAGAAACTCGGCTCTACAATTCCTCGATTTCGAAACCTAATTCTTCAAATCATAACGAGAATTTTCTTAAGCGGCAAGAACTATGAAAGAGTGTGTGTGCAGAATTGGACTGAAGGAGTTAACGGAGGAGGAAGTACAGAGAGAGCAAGAGAGACAAAGTAATGGATCATGAAGAATATGGTGTGTAGGAAAGGTGGATAGCGAGTATATGAAGTGGTGCAGGAGCAGTTTTCAAATGGCATGATAGGATTCAGAAACCGATTAAGAACGTGGGGAACTATCGTCGTGAAGGAATATGAAAAGCGTGTGAAGTTAGTAATGAATTGAGGTAAATTTCTTGTAAGTCGTAATTGTTGTATACATAATATAATATATGTCCGAATTTGAAAAAAGTTCCAATAGATTTAGGAGAGACCAAAAGCCGTTATACCAACAATCGGCTTTATATTATTATTATTATTATTATTATTATTATTATATAGATTATATAGATATAATTATATATTTTTATTTATAAAAATTTTTAAAATAGCGAAATGTTGAATAAACTACTTTATTGATATGATAATATATGATTGGATATCTGTATAAATCTTTTTTATACTAATAATATATTAAAATTAAATTTATTATATAATATTTTAAATTTTAAAAAATGTTTTTTTATTATTTCTTGAGTTATTAATGTCCTTTAATAATTCATAATTAATATATATTTTATTTTTATTTTCATTTAATTTTGAAATTACTTATATTACTGTATAAAAAAAGTCATTTTAATTATTTATATGATCTTTTTATTGATTTATGTCATTATTTATATTACTACAAATAAAAGAACAACATTTTAGACCTTCAATATTTTTTCCAGATAAATATATAAATATAGTAACAAAAATTATTTATATTTATATTTTATCAATTTTAAAAATCTGCTTCAGAATTATATATATATTTTCTATTAATGACTAATAATTTTATAGTTTTAAAAATAAAATTATTTAATCAAACATTATCAAATATTTATACGTATATATAAATTTCAAAAGATATAAAATTGAATTATTATTGTTTATTATATAAATTATCCCTTAATTCTTTTAATAGTAATAAATAAAATATAAATCAATAAATAAACATTTATATTAATTTTTAGTAAATATAAAGAATTTAAATTTTAAATTAATAAAATATGCAACTATATCGAAAATTAATAATCAAAAACCAATACGTTCTATTTTTATTTTCTTTACGTGTAAACACGACACCTTCTAAATATCAAAAATATTAAAGAAAAGAATTTAATTTTAATATATTTTTAATATAAAATAATATAAAAATTTTTATATAAATATCTAATTATATATTATTATATTAATAAAAAATATTTTATTTAATCATTTATTATTTTAAAAATTTTATAAATAAAAATATATAATTAAATTATAATATAAAACTCTTTTACAGTAATAATTTTTTAAAAAAATTCCTACTTTAAGCTTTCTTTCTTTTTCTTATTCATTTTTCGTACAGCCCTTTTTCTTTATAATTTTATCGCAAAATATCATTGTTATTCGTATTGTGTTGGTACGATGCAGGTGTGATTCTGTCGCCACTCGCGCGCGTTTATGTGGCCACTTTCCATTGACTGCATTATCTAATAATATATTGATATATTGATTTTTCCAACGGTCGCCTACCCTTTCATAACAGAAATCATTATATGACTCAGGAATATTATATAATTATTTTTTAAAATTAATTATATAAATATATTTTATATAAAATTTATCACTAATATATAATTTTATAAAAATATATTTATATAATTAATCAAAAATACAATTACATAATGTTCCTAAATCACATAAAAATTTCTTCTTTCATAAACCCTTTCAGACGTTGCATGTGAAGTGAGATGAAAAATTAGGTAACAACAACCAATCAACCTCGCTTTCATTGGGAGCGGATTTTACACCTATTTTGGCATCATTAATCACTAATAATTATGTTAATTAATTAAAATATATTTGTTTTTAAATTTTTTTATCAACTAAATAAAAGTATTACATCATTGTATGGATTACACCATTTTATTCTTGAAAGATTTTTTATACTATTTGCATACGATAGTAAGCATTATCTGAGATAATTATTCTTCAACACAAATTCTTGATAATGCAAAAGTATATTTATAGAATTCAATTTTACTTTTATCAATAAATATCAGATCATTTTTAAGTACAGATCATAGTTTTTAATTTTTTCAATATACCATAAGTTGAACATGTAGGAAAATAATTATAGAAAGAAATAATTTTAACACTTCAATCGAATATTAGTCTCACACTTAAATTTATAAAAATAACCTTATGAGATTTAAAAAAAAATCAAATATATAATTATGTAATATCATTTAATTGACTAATATGATACAGTATCTTGCACGCTATCAATAACTTATGATTAAAATTGATTGTATTAAGTTTTAGTCTTCGTTAATTATAGATGGAGTTTGAAATCTCAAACTAGCAAGATAAATTGATAATGCATGATAGATCCTACAAGTGAATTAATTCAATAATTGCAATTGTAGCGAATTAGAAGAACACTTTATGGAATTTTCTGAAAATTAGTAATAGAAAAGCCGTAATGAAAATATGAATCTCCCTATTGAGGAGTATAGGGAACAAACTCCAAATTTATCACAATGTCTTTCTTACCTCTCACTTACAACCCGCCTTATAGATATAACCCCCTCCACTCACATTGAATAGGTTGTTACAAGGGATATTCTAGAATTACATTTTATAATCCTTTGCCCATATGGGTCTACGCCTAACTCTCTTTGATTCTCAGTCCGTCCTCTTTATTCCCTCATTTTGGCCCGTTTCCAGCTCCTGGCCTAGTTCCTCGCTTGTTGGGCTCTTATCAACACCCCCCAGATCCAAAACGACCATGCCCTAAAGGTCACAAGTTTGGAACGCAGTAGACAACATGTCCCAAGACACCCAATTGGAATCTTGATGAGGTTGTCCTTCCAACTCCACGAGTACTTCCAGGACGAGTTTGCCTTGTTTCTCTTGCATGCGATAGTCAATGATGGCTGCTGGACGAGGTACCTGTGCAGCCAGCGACTCAAGGAGCTCAGGAATGGTGTTCGATGGAGGTCTCTTGAGCTGCTTGAGACGGGAAATGTGGAAGACAGAATGGATTTGGCTCTTTGACGTAAGTTGCAGGTGATAAGCCACCAGTCCCAGCCACTGCACAATCTGGTAAGGGCCAAAAAATCTTTTTGCCAATTTAAAATTCAATCTTTTGGCTAAAGATTGTTGCTTGTATGGGTGGAGTTTAAGCAACAACCAATCCA
This sequence comes from Pterocarpus macrocarpus, assembly GCA_031439585.1. Classification (NCBI taxonomy): domain Eukaryota; kingdom Viridiplantae; phylum Streptophyta; class Magnoliopsida; order Fabales; family Fabaceae; genus Pterocarpus; species Pterocarpus macrocarpus. The sequence continues at coordinate 58,662,612 of CM062520.1, forward strand.
CCATACCAAGCTCCTTGGGACTCCATTTCTTGTCTACTTCTTTCTTCATGTGTTGCTGGGCTAGCTGTAATTGATAGGTCAATTCAGCATCTAGTAAAGCCCTCTAGTGGATGAGCGTGTCCAACTCCAGATTCTTTGATAAGCCGGGGTTGTATCCAGGTAAGGGGTTGACTGGAATCCCGTATAGTGCTTCATAGGGAGATTTCTTTAGAGATGTGTGGTAGGAGCGGTTATAGCACAACTCGGCCCAAGGCAAGTAGGAAACCTAACTTTTAGGCTTCAAGTAGGTGTGGGCATGCAGGTATTGTTCTAGTAAACGGTTGACAACCTCGGTCTATCCATCGCTCTGTGGATGGCATGCCGAGCTATGAAATAAGGAAGTACCATTGAACTGTAACAAGTTCTTCCAAAATTGGCTCAGAAAAATAGGGTCCTTGATAGTGATTATCGAATTAGGAAACCCATGTAGGCGAACCACAAATTGCATGAAAACTTGAGCCACTCTTTTTGTTGTAAACCCTAGTGGAATGATCCACAATCACTAACACCGCTGTACACCCTTCTAATTTCGGCAATTGAACAATGAAATCCATAGTTGTAACACCTTACTAGACAAAATACTATGCTTAAGTCATAATATATTACGTGATAAATTATTACATGTGGTGAACTAAGAGTTAACTATTTACTTTAATCTATTTCGGTTTGGCAGTGAGATATATACTAAACAGTCATTGTATCGGAAATAAAGTAACACAAATAGAATTGCGAAATAAACAAACTGCATCATATATATATATATATACATGCTTATACCTTTGTTTTTAAAGTTGTCAAAAGAAATACAATACAGTACAGGGTAAAAGAAATAAGGCCGCCAACACAAAACAAATCGGCCTGACTATATGACCATTCCCCCGTATTAGTCCCCATGGGATATTTCATATACAACTACTAACTCCTACCTATATGCCTATGATCCCAAACTGCCAAAAGAGGGTCATCTCGTACATCTACTGCTGCTACGGTGGGTACTCTAGATGGACTCCGAAGAGAGGAATCCATTCGCCATACCGGCGTCAACAAAGGTATAGTCTATGCTGGGGGCAAAAGATGAGGACGACGAGCTCACTGCCTCCGATGGATCCTCCTCAGACATAGAGGCAGAGGGGATTGGCTGCGGTGGTGTGACTGGCAGAGCCATGGCTGGTGTTGCTGCTGCGGGTGGAGGTGGAAAGGGATGAGCCATGTGGAGAGGAATGGCGATGTAAGGGACGGTAGGGTCAAAAAGTGGGTGCATAAGAGATACAACAAAATCTCTCTAGAAAAAGAAGTAAAGAAGGAACTGGCATCTACCAGATACGTACACGGAATCTATGAACGGATCAAGATGGATGTGGAGCTCTGGAAACTCAATGAACAGGATGCAAGTTGCCGCGTTCTCCATGATCTGAGAATGATGCGGGAGTATATAATAGGGTCAGAAATAAAGATTTCTCAGTAGAAATTCCTAAATCTTTGCATATCTGTCATCACTATCATTCTTAGGTGTTTCGGATTTTTGATTAATTAGGAGAAAATGTTACATCGCCAGGATGTCTTACTCTCTACTCAATTAGTCATGTAAATCATAGCTCGAAACACCGCTTTGTTTTACTTAAGGAAATAAAAGAAATTAAATAGGAGTTAAACAACCCAATCTATGTATTGACATAAATAAGTGACAACTATAAAGTGAGCAATAATATGTATATAACATCCAATGGTACAATTTAACTCAATGCTTAAAAACTGAAATTATGGATATGCATGAAAAATGATGCACTTGATCTTAACTCATATTTTTCCATACTTGGTCCCCAAGGAGTATATTGGCCATAAGACTCTTGGGTAATAGTCCGCTTTCAGATCGAGCCTGCTCCTATACAGTGGTCACGGTTTGCTTTCCCCGATTTTCTCACTGATCTATTCCCCTTAACTTTGTTCAGGGGTTGGCCCAAGTCACTTGGAAATCCTTTCTCATACTTATAGAGTAGCATTGCTTGTCTAAGACTTTGACCAATACATGCATAACTTGTAAATTCACTTTAATTGCATTTTCTGCTGAAATCTCAGTAGCATAACGGATCATGTCCGCTCCCCATGAATAGTGCCAAACAACCAAGACATTTTAATCAAATAGTAAACTCAATACAAAACATCATATTCATATCAAGAATAGAAAAATATTGATAAGTGCAAGATTTAGAATCTCAAGTATCAATCTATCTTGCAAGCTTTTAATTTCTATTAAGGTTCCCGAGTTTGACTTCCAATATTTAATGGGTTCCGAGTTCCGATCTTATACAAGTTCCGACTTCTCTACATTGTGTTCAGTCTCCCGAGATTATATAATTCCCGACTTCTGGGGTTGTGTTCGATTTTCGACCTTAATATGGTCTTCCAAGACATGAATGTTGTCCTACGTCTCGCCTTCCGACATTAACCATACCCCGTCCTCCCAATTTTCGAGTTATGACATTAATATGCCTGACTAGTTTCCTATATGCTCAGTCCTGAGTTCAACATCAAATATACCCGATCTAGCTCTCTCTAGTAAGTTCCGAGTTAAACCTTAAGTATACCCTTCCGGGTTCATCCTTAAGTGTACCCTTTTGAGTTCAATCTTAAATATTCCCGACCTAGCCTTCTGTTTTACGGAGTCCCGACTTCAACCTTGAGTATTTCTGACCTAGTCCCTTATTTACTAAGTTTAGACTTCAACTTTAAGTGTACCAACCTAACCCTCTTTTTGCTAAATCCCGACTTTCGACATTAACTCAAATAGTTTGTGTCTTATCCCAGACTTGTCCTACTTTTAGCCAGAATTGCACCCTTATGAGGAAAAATTCACTAAAAATAGAAATCTGGGTGAAATAATGCGAAATTTATATCCATATAAAGCTAACATAACAAGCTTTCAGATGAATCATTTTATATCATTTGAATGAATATAATTTGAGATATAAGCTCTGAAACTTGACCCTACTAAACTACCCTGTTCTAACCCGGATTGGACATAGGGCAGCTTTCTCGACTTACTGATTCGGAAATTTTTATGGTATATTCTCCTATGTGTTAGCTTTCTAACAAAGTTGGTTTCACTTAATTTAGAGTTGTATAGGGTGAGTTACACCCTTCTCAACTCATACTATTCGGATGAAAGTCCTAATTTCTAGGTTAAACTTCAAAAATTCATAACTTCCTCTTTACTAATCCAATGGCTTTATATTATATATGTATGGAAAGCCCTAAATGTCTAGTTTCATATAAAAATAGATTCATGGAGTTTAAACGGCTATAGGCAGAGCCGTACACTCCGCCATACGGACCGAGTGTATGGATCGTCGAGGAAAAATCCTACTAGCTTCTTGAGTTTTCTCCTTTCTTCAAGTTATTTCATACCAATTCTATTTCCAATCATAACACACATGCAAAATTAGCCATAAAACATCATCATCACTCCACATATTATCACTAGCACAATGTATACAAAACCCACACACAATCTAAACCAAGGAAAATAAGAAAAGAATTAAGATTCCTACCTTTACTAGGTATGATTCTTATTGAATTTGTGGTTGGAGTTGAAGAAATATTGTTATGACTTGAAGGTTTGTGGGAGAGGAAGATGATATGAGTTGAGGTGAGATGAGAAAATGGAGAAAACAATGAAGAAGGATCAGCTTAGATAGGATCGAAAATGTGCAAGGGTAGAAAAGAAAAAATTTAAAAACTTCTAAAGCAAGTTACATGTGATTGGTGGATTTGAGTGGGTTATGTAACTTGGTTTGGCAGCCCATTTGGAGGGCTAAGATGGCACCACTTGCATGGGTAAGTTGGCTAAATCTTGGCCATCCATCCTAGGATTCTCACAGTGTAATTTCTATTAATCCGGTTTCGACAATTTAACTTACCGAAATCTTACCGATTTATCTTAAATCGGTAAATCAGCTTTTAGAAAAAATTCTATGAGGTTTCCTTTGCTCCTACTCCAATTTCATCAAACCTAATCACTTCTAAATCACACTTAATTGGCTTTAAGTAAATGCTTAATTGAATTTCGATTAAACCCACTTATTCGATAGAAATCGAACAACTCGGTTACTAATGATAAAATTCTTCGAACGTTACAATAGTAACATCGGACCATGGTCTGGTAGGAATTGGCAAGGGTTGAAGGAGTCCTTATGGCTTGGTTGTTGGGTACTTAGTAACCTGGCACACACCATATTCACACCACAAATATCTACACATAGTGGAAAAATTGGCGCAATAGCTGATAAGTCTTCAAAATTCCCCCATGCCCAATTGGAAAGGAGGAGTGAAATTCGTGGAGTAACCTCAACTTCAAATCTAGATCCTTTGGTACCCAAAACTTTCCTTGAAAATAGAGAATGCCATCTTTTACCTCATAGTGAGTGTCCAATTTCCTTTCTAGGAATGCTTATTGCAGATTTTCCATTTCAGGTAGTTGAATATTAGCCTTCCATAAGGCTTCCAACAGACTGGATTCAACAGTGGTTAAGGACTTAAATTTTGCCCTAGGCTGTTCTCCTAAATTCGCCCAGTCTCCCCCTTGTCATGAGAGAGTGTCTACTACCTTATTCAACCTTCCCAACTTGTAGATAATTTCAAATTCAAACCCCATCAGTTTGGTTAAATAGTGCAGTTGCTCCAGTGTTAACACCACTTAGGAAGCCAACTCCCTAAGACTTTGGTGATCGGTCTTATAAAAAATTTCCTCCCTAGGAGATAATGACGCCACTTAGACACAACCTATGTGATAGCATATAGCTCCTGTACATAGGCTAAAGTGACAAGTAGTCTTTTCCCTAATTTCTCGCTGAAATAAGCCCCTGGGTGCCCATTTTGGGAAAGAATAGCACCTTCCCCAATGCTAGATGTGTTAGTCTTTATTATAAAGGGCAATGTAAAATTGGGCAAGGCCAATACGAGTGTGTGAGTCATGGCCTATTTAAGTCGAGAAAAATCCCAATCAATAGCCTCAGACCACATAGAACTATTCTTCTTGAGTAGTTTAGTTAGGGAATAAGTGATATAGGCATATCCCTTCACAAATTTTCTATAGTAGCCGGTAAGGCCCAAAAATGCCACAATTGCTTGAGATTGGTAGGTTCTGGCCATTCTTGGATAGCACGAAGCTTCTTGGGGTCAGCTATCACCCCCAAACTCTCCCATTATATGGCCCAAATACTCCACAGATGTCTGAAAAAATAGGCACTTAGTTCGCTTGGCAAATAGCCGATTCTGCTCTAACGCTGAGAGAGTAAGTTTTAGATGCTCCAAATGGCTTGCCTTGCTCTTGCTGTAGACCTATATCATCAAAGAAGATAGCAATAAACCTGTGCAAGAAAGGTTTGAAAACCTTATTCATTATAGCCTGGAATGTAACATCCTCTCAAGTACAGTACTACGCTTAAGTCATAATACCACACTCGGGAGTTGTTACCGTTGCTTTAACGGACCTTGTATGACAGCGCTCCTTGGCCGTCTTCAATATCTCTATTCAACTCTACTTATGGTGGCCATCTTCGGTATTTCTAGAGCTATCTGGAGATAACACGGAAATATACATAAAAGTGATAATTATAAATTCTCAGTAGAATTCACTAAATTACATGCTATGTAATCATTATTATCTTTAGTTGCTTTGATTTATTAAGAAAAAAGGTGAGCATGTTATATAAATATTTTCAATTTTATAGTTTGAAACCATATTGTCAGAAGCAGAGTTCATTTTAGTCATACACTTGATAAACAGAGCAAGAATTAAAGTATAAACATAGCAGATTGTGAGTGATTTCGTAATAATAACAATAGCAGAATATGCATGTGCAATGGCTTATCATGAATTCATGCAAATGCCCTTTGGCTTTCCTTTCTTCCTTTACTTGACATGCCTAGGCGTTACATATCGTTATCCCTAGGGTGTTTGCATGCATATGTCTTTATCTTTAATCTTTACTGCCTTTGGATAGTCTGACCTAGGAGTGAGCTTAACTCGTGACTGTTGTCACATAGAACTAACCTACAAAGGGATCCACGTGCCTCTAGTCTTGGAGGGATCTCATTTTGGCCATGTGCCTCCAAGGTAGAGGGATCTCATAACTTTAACTGCCATCACAAGGAGGGACTCAAATATTTGCCTCCAAGTAAAGGGATCCACATCTTATCTATTCATACTTTTCTTTTCATGATCCATATGGTTATATATTCACGCATGAACAAGCTTGAGAAACTTATGCACATACTTCATATCATGCTTGAGAAACATTATGTTCATGCTTCTTATGTCATTTCCAAACAAATCTTGTATGCATGATTCTTCATGTGTGTGCATAATTATATGTTGCATAGATTTCTGCCGAAAATTCGGCAGTATGACGGATCAGGTCTGTTTTCCAGTGAATAGTATCACTTAGCCAGATAATCAGTCACAATAGTATAATGAATATGATACATCAATCATCTCTCAACATCAATATAAATTTTGTAACATTCAACCCAATTAGGCCTCATATGCATACTAATACATGTAAACCCTTAATTTGATCATCCTGCCAATTTCTTCAACTCTGCTCGTTTTTAGAATTTAAGCCATAATTTCTATATAACTCATTTATATCTAAATTTTGGATATGTTGAAGTTTTATGTGTCTAGTTGTTAATCTCTTTAGTTCTATTAAGTTTTGATAAATATAAGTTGAGTTATTAAGATTTTTCGAAGGCTGCCCTAACACTATGCAGAATTGAACACTTAAATGTAAAAATCCACCAAAAATAGAAATCTTAATAGATTTCTCTGAAGCTTGTATCATTTTAAAGCTAACTGACCCATATTTCATTTTCAACAAGCTTCATTTCATTTGATAAGTAGAACTCGAGTTATAAGCCCTGGAATTTGGGTAATTTGCACTACCTATTTGAGCCCTTTTGGAATGTAGGGCAACTTTCATGAACTACTAGGAACAATTGGGGCTGAATATAACTCTGAAATTTTTATGACATGTTACTCTATGTCTCAAATTTCTAAAAAAATTAGTTGCACTCAATTTGAAGAAGCATAGGGCGAGTTATGTCCCTCGAAATCTAGTCTACTCAGAATCAGGGTCAGAATCAAAAATTCATATCTCACTCAATACTAATTCAATGACCTTTTATTTTATATCGTTGGAAAGCTCTAGATGTCTAGTTTCACATAAAATTATTTTCATTCAGTTTCAACAGTTGTAGGTAGAGCCATACACTCAGCCGTTCGGACCGCCATAGGTTTCCTTAACCTAATCCATTATGTTTGCTTCTCTTCATTAGATAATCATCCAAAACTCAATTTAAACACAACAATCTAGCCATAAACCTTCATATAGACTCATAATAACATCAAATACATGCATTTAAATGAGTTCATAGCAACCCCAATTCATAAGAAAATTCAAAGAAGAGGTTGAATCCTACCTCAAAAATTGAGTTTTGAGCTTGGAAGACGGAGGCCTTAAGTGTGGGAAGTAGTGTAGGATGAAGAAGTGAGAAGAAGAGGATGAAAAGGGGAAGCAATATAAGGAAGAGAGCTTAGCTCTTTTGATGCAAAAAAATAAGGAGGGAAAAATGAGGAATTGTGAGATTTCATGACTTATGGTAGTTGGGAGTTTGGCACATGATTGGTTATTGGGTTTATAGTAGTTGTTGAGCCATTTTTCCCCATTCTTTGGCAGCAACTTGTCGCCACTTTGGTGGGAAATGGTGGCTGAATTTCAACCACTCATCCTAGGGTTTTTGATGTGTAATTCTATTGATTCGGTTTCAGCAGTTTAAAATACTGACTCTTTATCGATTTCCTTCAAATTGGCAAGATATTACTAAGTAACTTTATGAGATTTTCTATATCTCTATTCTAATCTTCTCAAGTCTAATCTCTTTAATTATCACTTAATGAACTCTTAATTAACTTTTAATTAACTTCTAATTAACCTTACTTATGTATTAAAATCGAATAAATCAATTAATAACGCAAATTGGTAAAACATTGCTAGTAACTGTCTAAAATTTTCTACATAACTATTTCAAATTCTTCATTCATTAATCTCTTTATAATTCATTCCTAATTACCTTCATACATTTAATAAAATTGAATAAATCGATTTGCAGTGCAATTTAATCCATCCAAAAAAATTTTTGACGTTACATGGAGCATAGATGGGGCATTAGTGAGCCCAAATGGCATTACCACAAATTCGTAGTGGCCTAGATGCGTTCGAAATGCAGTCTTATGAATATCCTCCTCCTTTATCCGAATCTAATGGCATCTAGAGCATAGATCCAGATTTGAAAAGTATTTCGCTCCCTGTAATTCGTCTAAATCTCCTCAATAATTGGGATAGGGAACTCATCCTTCACTGTGATAGAGTTTATAGCCTTATAATCCACGCAAAAATGCCAACTCCCATCCTTTTCTTAACTAACAAAACTGGGATAGAAAGAGCATTCTAGTTGTTCTAAATGATACCAGAAGTTACCATTTCCTCCACTATCCTCTCTATCTCCTCCTTTTGGAAATGAGGGTACTTATAAGGCTTGATACTCACTAGTTTGGCCTTAGGCCTTGAGAGCTGATACTCCTTGAGAGCTGCCTTGGGGTCGAAGAAAGTGTTATTGCCAAATCGCACCAACAACGTATCAAGGAATAAGTTATAGAAAATATTATTGTTAACACCCCATCTATACCATGTATAAGCAGGTCCACACAAATGAAAAGAAATCACACATAATCACATTTCATCAGGCACAACATATTCATGCACCTTGAGAACCCACTCCCTAACTCCTTTGCCATCAAACATAGGGATCTCTACCTTAAGGTTCCTGTGCCATTGGTTACGTAGATCTGAAGTTACATGTGGGTTTGAATTTTTTCTTGATCCATTAGTCTTGAATGTACCCTATTAAGTGATTCAGTATGAGCAGTACCCTTGTCAGTGATTTCTAGTTGTCTATGCAAGAGCTCTTGCAACATTGACTTCACCTCAGTCATCGATGCTTCTAGACTTCCCAAATGGCCCTGATTCTCCAAGATCTGATGTTGAACTTCAATCTATCCAGCTTGCAAAGTTGCGATGTTCTCCTTGTTGACCTTGGTGGCTTCCTCCACATGCCCGATTCTCGTGCCTTCTGCCATTGCAATTTCTCTCAATGCAAGCACTAGTTGATAGATCCTACAATTGAATTAATTCAATAATTGCAATTGTAGCGAATTAGAAGAACTCTTTATGGAATTTTCTGGGAATTAGTAATAGAAAAACTGTAATGAAAATACGAATCTCCCTATTGAGGAGTACACGGAACAAACTCCAAATTTATCACAATGTCTTTCTTATCTCTTGCTTATGACCCCCGTTACAAATATAACCCCCTCCACTCACACTGAACAGGTTGTTACAAGGGATATTCTAGAATCACATTTCATAATCCTCTGCCCATATGGGTCTATGCGTAACTTTCTTTGATTTTGGGTCCATGCCCTTTGTTCCCTCATTTTGGGTCGCTCCTGGCTTAGTTCATCGCTTGTTGGACTCTTATCAATGCACACTAACTAATTATTTATTTATTCAATAAATTATTAAATATCATCATCAAATCATTACAATTGTTTTATTTAGAAGTTAAATAACTTTTACTATTTTAAGATATTAAATATTTTTATTTAATATTTTTAAGCAACCCCTTAAATGTAAAATTTATATACTTCTTTGAAATTTTACTCTATACAATGTCCTCACTTGAAATCTTCTAAAGCCGTCTCAACTTGAAATATCGTATTGTTAAAGCAAAGTTAAGATGAAATAAATCGTATATGCCTACATATACAATCAAAAGAAATTTATGAGATCAATTGAACATTACATGAAAATTTCTTTTTTTCTTGTAAGCTTGCTTCACATCTTTTAGTACATAAAGTTATTTTTGAATGAGTGTCTATGAATATGTTTGTTTGAGTTTTTGAAGGAAAAAAGTAATTTTTCAATTAAAAGATATATTAAAAAGTTAAAGTAATTAGATAGTTTCTTTGAAAATTAAAACTAAAAAAATGGTTTCAATAATTTTTTCATAAGTTAAAAATAATAGACTGTAAAAAAATTTAAAATACCATATCATGTATTTTTTTGATCTTAGTAAATGTAGTCTTTATTAAAATTGGTTTTCTCTTTAAATGCTCAAATAGCTAGATATGGGATACCGACGTGACATAAATATGACAAGTGTTATAATACAATTTCAAATTTATAAAATACTAATTCATGAATAGATATAATATATAAAATTAGTATATCATTAACATAAAAAACACAAACTGTATATTATCATGTAGAGTCGTCCCTAATCCTTTTTTTTCTCTTTCTTCTTTTTCTGGTCTTATCTCATGTAAGTGTTGTTGAAGGGGGCTGCCATCTTTTTTCTTTGCTGGTAGCCTACCATTTTCTTTTTTCTTTTCATTGTTACGGTTTTGTGTCTTTAACTCTGTTTTTTTGGTGTCCCCTTTATGGGTGTTTTTCATTATTCCCTTTGTAGTATTTGTTCCCCCTTTGTAAATGCTTTGGTTTCCCCTTTATGGGTACTTTGGTCTCCTCTTGTGGAGATTTTTATTTTGACGGTTTTACAAATGGCAGAGAAGTTCAGATATATTTTGAACGGAATTGTAATACATTCTTCAAACTACAAAACATTTTGTGTTGGCATCCAACGTGAAAGATGCTTAGTTATCGATAGTATTCAAGCAAAGAGTAGAACCATAGATCATTGGTTAGTTTAAAATGTTGAATATAATGCGTGTTTGGTTCTGCTTTTGTAGAATTGATTCTAGATAGAATCAATTTTGTTAGAATTGATTTGGTTAGAAGTGATTTTGAGGTAAAATAATTTATTTTTGATAATTTCTCTAAAAGTAATTCTGACAGAAAGTAAAAAAATTTCACTTCTCTCAGAATCAATTCTAGAAGGAAGAATTGATTCTGGGAGTGAAAAACCAAACTCATAAAAAATGGTTAGAATCGATTTTGGCATCCCAAAATCAATTTTAACCTCCCCCACCACTAATCCAAACACACTAATATTTGTTTCTTATTCAATTTGGATATGAATTATCTTTTTCAATTTGTAAGTGTTATTAGGCTTGCTTATGAACAAATATATATATATATATATATATATATATATATATATATATATATATATATATATGCCAAAATTTCAATTTAAACTTTTATGATCTTAAATTCTATAGAAATATTGCTCTATTAATCTATTTTCAAACCTCTTTGACCCTACTAAGTTTTGATAAGTATAACTAAAGATATTTACATTTAATTCACTATTACCTTGTTTTAGGACAAATTTGGACATGAAAAATGGGAAAATCACTAAAAATCCATTCCTTATCATTTTGCTTTGGAATTTTATATGCTTATACTTACTTAAACCTTCTCTCAAGCAAACAAGTCCAACTCAGTTTGATTAAGCAGAGCTTAAGTTATAAGCTCTACATTAGGGCTATCCTATTCAGCACTTATAGATTATGGGATAATTTTATGGAATTGTTGGGAGCAATCCACTAGGAATTTGAATCTAAAAATTTATAAACTTATTTCCTATGTGTTAGCTTTTTAAAAAAATTGGTTGCACTCAATTTGAAGGTCTATAGGACAAATTATGCTCATTAGAGTACACCTTACTCAAATCCATGTCACTCCACTTATAGCTTTTTGGAAAATTCATAACTTATTCATATTAAGTCAAATGGACCTCAAATTTCGTGGGTATACTCCTCTATGAGTTAGCTTTCAATTAAAATTGGTTTTAATTTAATTGAAGGCCCTAACTTAATATATGGCTTGTGGATCCAATAATATCCAAAACTATCTAGCTTAGCTTACTTCTGTTTTTGTGGGATTTTGGGTTTCTAGCTTCCTACTCTCACTAACTCAAGTTTCATTAGTTTAAATATATTAATATGAGTCTAAAGAATATCATTCTCAGCTAAGATCTATAAGACACAAAATAAATGAAAACTCTAGCTCATCTAACCATACAAAAACCCATACAAGGTCATTTAAGAGACCATCTCACTTCCAAACTTAAAGGAGCTTCAAAGAGCTTCAAATCTTGTCTCTAACACCTCTAAAACTCCCTTGGAGCCACAAAACACACTTAAACCGTTCTTTTTTTCTTCTTGGCTAAAGTTGAATATAACCCAAAGAGGAGAGGTTTTTGATTCTAAATAGTTTTAGAGATAGGAAATAAGCTTAAGAATCAAATCGATTTTGAGAGAAAAAGGAAGAACCAATAGTTTGTGAGATGGTGTGAGCAAATATGGATGAGAAAGGAGAGGACGAGAGGTTTACCTGCAGTAAGAAGAAAGGAAAGGAAATGCTGAATATTTTTTAGGGTTTCTAAAGATATTTAATCTAGATTTTTAGAAAAAGTGGGTGGTGACTGACCATGGTGACTGTAACACCCTCTATCATATAAGCCATGCTCGAGTCATGGAATTACATAAAAAGGTTGTCACAGTGATGAAAAATTCTTTAAAATAAGGAAAATATGATACATGGCCCTTTTATTGTCCACTTTATTACTAACTACTAAACTCTAATACATAGAGAATAAAATAATTACACTTTAAAAGCAATTTGTGACCGACAGAGTAAACAGTGTGTACTTCCAACTAATCATTAGCTAGCTTCGATGGTCTCTTGATCTGGCTAGCGCCTGAGTCGTGCTCAATGTGCGGCCCTGCATTCCGTCTTGCACTGGATGTCCAACTTAGGTATTGGAATGTTTACGAAAAAGAAGAACATACAAGCAGGCAGTGAGAACCTAGGGTTCTCAGTAGGTAAATTTGAACAAAACTTATGATGTCATCATAAACATTCCAGCCGCTTCGATTTATTATGAAAATATGAGCATATATAAACAAATAGTGGTTCAATTTTAAGTTGAAAATACCCTTCTCGAAGCGGGTTATATTTTAACCATCACTTACCATATTATATTACAGACATAGAAATATGATTAGTATGATATGCTTCACCGTAATCATGATAATAATAATATGACTTGATGAGATAACTAAGGATGCGCTCATAGATGCTTATGCTTGACCGTATGCAAGTGCACTTGACTTAATTCATATTTTTCTTTAGCTTGCAACTTGATCTTACTTTTTTGTGCTTGGTCCCCTGAGGTGAATGGCCTTTCACCCCTGGGCAATAGCTCCGCTTTTCAGTCCGAGCTCGTGACTCATACATGAGTGACGGGTTTACTTTCCCCGACCTCACACCGGTCTATTCCCACTAATCTGGTCGAGGGTCGCCCAAGTCTTAGACAAGATCGCCTGGCCCACGCTTAGTCGGGTCTATGCCATGCCTCGCGTGGTAGCTTAGTACGCCCTCTTGAAAGTTCTTATCATCTTTCCTTTCCATATCTTATCATGCGTACAGATGCTTTGTGCATACATGAATATGCCTCATGTCTTATTTCTCATATCATATTCTAATTATGCTTGCATGCATGGCATACATGAACATAACATGTGAATGTAATATATTCAAGGTATAATCTCTCATGGCAAAAGCTCTCATAACTCATATCATCTTCAAATTCATCCTTGCGTGTACACATTTCCTAGTTTCCTAGACTTCACAGAATTCAAGAAAGATAACGGATCAGCTCCGTTTCCCCATGAATAGTGCCAGTTCTCACAGACAATTCAATCATAGCAATATAATCAATTTAACACACATATATATCAATGTCAAATTGGCAATTCTCAACTCATACCTTATATGTTTTACTAACACTTGTGAAATCATCAATTGAGTCACTTTTGCCCATCTATTTAGATCTGCCCGAATTTCATATGACCCACCTCTATTTCTATTCAACTCATTTAAATCTGAAATTTTGATATGTCATAGCTCTATATGTCTACTTTCTAACTTCTTTGGTCTCATATCATTTTGATCCATATAACCCAAGATATTCAAATCTTACCTCAACCTGTGCAGTCACTAGCCCGAATTACATTCCTAGAAGTATAAATTCACTAAAAATCGAAACTAAGCTCAAATCATACAAAATTGGTCTCATATTGAAGCTAACAGGACACCTTTCATTTGCCACAATTTTCATTCCATTTGCATAAGTATACCTCGAGTTATAAGTCCTGAAAGTCAACCTTCCTAAACTACTCTATTTTGGCCTGGTTTGGACATAGAGTAACTTCCTTGAATTACTGGGAGCAATTGGGACATAACAAACTCGAAATCTCATATTGGGATGTTCCCCTATGTGTAAGCTTTCTAACAAAGTTAGTTTCACTCAATTTGGAGTTGTATAGGGTGAGTTATATCCTCCTCAAGTCACCCTGCCTGGAAGAAAGTCCTGAACCCTAGGTCAAACTTCAAAAATTCATATCTCTCTCAATACTAATCCAATAACCTTATTTGATATATCCATGAAAAGCCCTGAATGTCTACTTTCATCTAAAAATGGTTTCATCGGATTTGACCAATTGTAGGCGGAGCCGTACACTCCGCCGTACGGACTGCCGTGGAATTCTTCATCCAGACAGCATACTGGTTCTTCTCTCCTTCTAATTTCCTCTCCTAACCAAAATTTTAACTCAAGATTTCCTATTAATCCTATCATACACATCCAATATATCATCAAATAATCATAAAAAGTAATCTTTCATGCATCCTTAGTTTAGAGAAATTAAGATTAGAGATTGAATCCTACCTCTTTGGAGTGTGATCTTGAGTTAAGTGTTGAAGCTTGAATTATTAAGACCTGGCCAAGCTTGAAGGAGTGATGGAGTTGGGTGAGTGGAGAAGAGAAAAGAGAGCTGAAGTGAGGGAGAAGAGAGGGCGCAGAAAATGGGTCTGAATGAGGGGAGAAGAAGGTGTTATATAGGCATGAGTGGTAGTCAACTTGGAGGGTTCTGATTGGCCTTAAACACAAGGCTGAAATTATGCCAACCTTCCCTCTTTGTGACAATTTGCTCTCCACGCCGCTTCTAACAATGGGACTCATTTCCAAGATATTCTCAAGATGACATCTAACTCGTGGCACTTCATGAGATGAAATCTAACTCGTGGATGATTTGGAAACCAGCTCAAAAATCCAAACTCGAGCCCTTTCTAATCAATTCCACTTTAATGCGACCTCGTGACATTTTACTCTAAGCTCGTGATTGCACCATTGTGTTAAACTATAACTTCGAGGTCGGAAATCATGTACACTATTAAGGTTAGATCGAACTCGTAAATTTTCTTTGAGACATGAAGTCTGGATATCGTGGAATTACGTCATGTTGTTCGGACTTGAAGTCCAAGTCGGAAGTCGTGAACATCGGAGGTCGGAAATTATACTCGCTATACTTTAACTCGAATATTGGAACTCGGAAGCCACTCCAGTTAACTCGAAGCTAAAGCATTAAGTCGGAAATCAGAAAGGCCATGAAGTCGGAATGAAGAACATGCTGGAACAAGGTCGGAAATCATAAATTGGATGAAAACTGAAGACAAACTCGGAAATCGGAAATTGTTCCATTTCATGTGGAATTCGAGTGCGAAGTCGGAAATCATAAAACTAATGAACTCGAAACTCGGAACTCGTTGTGGAGGTAAAATGGAATAATTTAGCGCAAAGAAAATTGGGATGTTACAGTGACTCACCGTGGATGAGTGTCCCACATTGCTTCGTGAAGTTTCTGTTAGTGTGGTCCACTCTAAGCAATGTATAATTAGTGTGGTCTCTTAATGATTAAACTCTCTGGTGTTTTAGATCCCTACGGGACCAATTTTTTGTATTATAAGAAACTGTTTTTAAAATTTTTATGGTGCAGTTAAAATTTTGTTACCAACAAAATTTTAACTATATTACATTATTACTTTTATTATTCTATATTTTCATCTCTATTTATAAATTTAGTGTTAATTAATCTATACTACTATATAAAAGCTTTGAAGTACTTTAACTACCTTTTGGTCACAATTTTATTTCCCATTTTACCCTTATTCACTTTCTTAAATCTCCTATAATAACTCTTGTAACTTCCCATATTAACAATAACTCCTTCAACTTCCTTTTTAGTGCTGAAATTTTTTTTTAAATAATCTTTTCCTTCTCAAATACTACATTCTTATTTTGAAAAACTAATAAATGCAAATTGATAGATGCGGAAATGTCTATCAATTTGCTAGTCTTTAATAATGTTAATTATAGATACGGCTAAATTGGGGTGTTACATGGTGGCTCTAATTTCTTTTTGTATATCTTATAGTATTCTCAATGCACTAATTATACAATATGGAGACTGAACAACTCAATATTAGTTTGTTTATGCACTTGTAGGACTATATGCCATCAAAAGGACAAGAGATTCCAAAAGCACAAAGTACACCAAATGATACTCTACTAAGGATCGTGGGAGTTGTTAAGGGTCTGGCTGAAGTTGTCATGGCCTGGACAGAATCAACCAAAATGGTTTTGCAATGCATGGAGGAGACTCAAGATAAGGGCAATATGGTGAAGGAAGCAAGAACTTAGTAGGAGAAGCTTTTATAACTAATCCTTATTATCAAGGACTCTCTGAATTTAGGAAGGCCACACCACCCTCATTCCATAGAGATTACAACCCAGTTTTAGTTGAAAAATCAATCATGCAATTAGAGAAGATATTTACAGTCATGGAATGTGTGGATTTCCAAAAGGCAGTCTTTGCCACCTATATGCTAGAAGGAAAAGTAGAACATTGGTGGAGAGGTGCCATAAGTTTGTTAGAGTCTAGTGGAACTTAAATCACCTCAGAAGTGTTTTTAACTACTTTATTTGACAAATACTTTCTTGATAGTGTTAAGAATGAAAAGAAGTTGAATTTATACAACTTAAGTAGGGAAGTATGTCCATAGATTAGTATGTAGCTAAATTTGATGAATTCTTGAAATGCTCCTCTTACCTAAAAAATAACCTTGATGGTCATTGAAAGCCAACAAAATTTGAGTAGAGATTAAGGCCTGAGATAAGAGAGAAGGTATCCACCCTAGAAATCAAATTTCTGCACTCTAGTGGATAAGTTTAGGATAGAAGAAAAAAGTTAACTGGAGATGGAGTTTGAAAGAAAATGACAAAATTTTCTCAAAAGAAAGAGAGTGGTGAAAGTGCAAAAGAAAAATAATTTTAAGGATGGAGTAATCTCGAGGAAAGGTAAGTAGATGCTAACTAGCGTACCCCTACTTTCGTACAATAAATGTGGAAAATCCCATGGTCAAAGCCTTACTTTCTTGCCAAAATGTCTGTTTTTGATGCGGGAGGCTAGGATATTATGCTAAGTACTGCAATACTGGGAATCCATTGAATAATCTTATACCTAGACCACAAGCTAAAAGAAGAGTATTCACTCTAAGTGGAGAAGAAGTAATTCAGTCTCCCGACTTGATCAATATGTTTTCTCAAAAACCATCTCTTGAGTGCATTATTTGATTTAGGAGCTATGCATTTCTTTATATCTATTGATTATGTGAAGAAGTTATATTTGCCCTTATTTTCCTTGCCTTTTCATTTGTTAGTCTCTACTTCCAAAGGGAGAAAAGTTCCCACTTCTCAAGCTTGTTTGAATTGCCATATTTTAGTTTAAGGAAAACCTTTTCTTATTGACCTTGTTTGTTTGCCTTTGATTAGTATTGATATTATAATTGGAATGGATTAGTTATCTAGTAATGACATCATTCTAGATTATTTCAGAAAACTTGCTTATTTTCCCAGTGATCCACCCAAGGAACAAAAATCTTCTGATTCCCTATTCCTTAATGTCACTCAAGTAGAGAAGTATCTCATAGAAGGAGCACAAGGGTTTCTACTTTATTTTCTAAATTCAAAGGTTAAATAGAAAATAGACAGCATACTTATAATGAGAGAATTCCCAAAGGTGCTTTCGAACGACAAAGTGAACCTACCACATGAAAGAAATGTTGAATTTATCATTGATCTCATACCAAGAATAGGACCTTTATCCTTTGAGCCTTATATGGTGTCTCCTTCAAAGTTGAATGAACTTAAGAAATAAATTGAGGAACTATTACCGAAAGAGTTCATTAAGCCAAATATGTTTCCCTGGGGTGCACCTATTCTGTTAGTCAAGAAAAAAGATGGGAGCATGAGGCTGTGCATTGATTATAGGTAGTTGAACAAGGTCACAACCAAGAATAAGTACCCATTCCCTAGGATAGATGAGCTATTGAATCAATTGTTAGGAGCCTCAATCTTCTCCAAAATAGATTTGAGGTCAGGATACCATTAGATAAGAGTGAAACAAGAAGATATACCAAAGACAACCTTTACAATTAGGTATGGTCATTATGAATTTATGGTATGTTGCCACCATTAGGTTGCATACCATAAATTTTATTTCTAATTAAGGATTCACCTTGCAGTGGATGTATACTAAGAATTTGCAGGGATGAATCTTAATGTTATAGTCTATTAATAGTTGTACATGTGAGCACATTGCTTTTACCTTTTCATAAGAACCATGTGTAGCTTTTCAGGTTAAGTTAGGTTGGTAAACTGGGTTATATAACCCTATAGATCAGGACTTAATTAAACAATGTGTATACCTGTCAGTAACGAGTGCTTATATGAGTGTACATTTTTGACATATGTGTACAATGTAAAATATGGGTAGATATCATTCAAAAGTAGAATCATTGCTCCCTTTACTTCTCATTTTTGATTTATCTAGCAATTTTCTAGTTAATTCTTATTAATCAATGGATTGCAAACTAGAGATTCTAAGTACCCATAGAGGATATATCTATAGTTGGTTCAAGAAACATGCTTTAACCTCACTTCGAGGCTCCCAATAGTTCATTCGCTCCTTTTCCCGAGGTCGTTCATCATATCAGAATTTTCACTCCTTGCTATAACATCGTGACTAATAATGACGTGGTTCATCACGATTTCAACCTTGGTGATGACAAACGTGGTGCTGACATCATTATCAGCTTCCCTTAGGCCTTCCAAGTTCCACCCTAACTCTCAGATATGAGCGACTTGATCTCGCATGAGGGACGCTCTTTTATCATACGGGATTGGGTTCTCTAAAGCTTGTTCAATCGTGAATGCTAGAACGTTCACTAGGGGTGGTACCAAAGAATGATGAGCAATAGTGTTCTATTGGTTGTGTTTATTTTCGGCATCTAACACTGATTTTGAGGCCATTCTTTTATCCACTTGCTCCTGTATGGGTAGTCGTTTATGATTCCTGGGGACTTGTGCCACCGCCAGGTCATGTCTATGATGCATGGACATGGTGAGAAGCAACTTTGGATCCCTATAGATGGCGCCAATATTCGAAGATGGGTTACCAGATTCTAGAAGATGGCTTGCTGTGAACGATTCCATCTTGATTCCACTTATTATAAATATTTTTGATAAAAATTTTTGGCCTACATTAATAAGAAATTTAGTGGTGACTTCTACAGCATAAATGCATAGAAGTATACATCTAATGTATTATAAGTGACAATTTATGTAAACTATTAGGTAATAATATAATCACCTAGCATGATTTGATAATTTTTTGAAATTCTATTGGCTGATGGTGTAAAGTTATTTTACACTGCTAGTACATATAAATTAATCTTTAAGAATTATCTTTAAAATTTTTTGGATTTGTCTCTAGAAGAGAGAATATTTTTTTACTTTGTATTATATAACTAAAAGTCTCCCAAAAATGATTTTTAATTCCTACATTACTAATGAGTGGTGACGTAGCCATAGTTGAGTAAGGACATTACTGATTTATCAATGCCTTTATCGAAGAATAATCAAAATGGGCTCTAATACCACTTGTTGGAATTTTTAAAGCCGTGGGATCTAGCTTTGATTCTAATTATAACATGTAAAATCAATAGGAAACTATAGACAAGATTAGACGTATAGTTCACCTGATATTATTGATTGAAGAACAATCAATCATTAACTATTCTTCATTCTTTGCACCAGAATGGATAGAGAAAGAAGACAGAGACAAGAGTAAAGAAATTGAGGAGAGAAACTTCTTTTACTCCCGCTGTAGCCGAATGCGTATACTGTCTCAATGGGGCAACAGGCACCTATAAATAGGATTAGGAGAAGGGGCCTCTCCTTATAAACAAAATAATGGGCCAAGTCATCCATTATAACAAGGTCCATACATAGGTATCCATAACAAACCCACCAATGAGTAGTGCTTAGCCCTAATAGGCCCAACAAGCCCACCAATATGTTTTAACTAAGCTTAAAGAGTAGTATTGACCTATATCTCTTTCTATCATATACTTTAATTTATTCAAGAAATTAAAGTCACGTCCAAAAAAAAAAAAGAATAGAAATCAAAGCAGTCCAATTTTCACACTCCCACAGAGCCCATATATGTCCCAACCCCTAACCCCAAGTCCACTTTGAGTCTTTGACCCCTTTCTACACACAAGTCATAAGACTCACATCAAACAATGCCAAGAAATTGAAAACCCTACATTTTTTTTCACATCTCTCCCTCTTAGCCTTTCTCAAGTCAAGTCTCTCATCTCTCTCAAGTCTCAACATAGCCTCTGCGTCTCCCTCTTTGTCTCATTTCCCTTTTACGGGAATTCACAGGCCACCATCACCAGCGAGAAAGGCCACTACTGTTGCTACAAGAATGCGCCGCTTGGAGTGCTATTCTTTCTATTGCTACAGAACGCCGCCACCATTATACAAATGCCGCAACTACCGCTACATGCACACCATTGTTACTGCACGCCTTCCACCACCACAACTTGGAGAAATGCCACCATCGGTATTTAGATAATAGCTTTAGGGTGAAAAGACAAAAAACTTACAAGGTTTGAAAAAAGCAAAAATAAATTTTTAAAAAAAGGCAAGAAAGCACAAAAAAGGCCAAAAAAAAAAAAAAGTGATGCAGGCTAGCCCACAAGCCTGCAAGCTTAAGCGGTGCGAATGCAGGGCAACATTTATGATACCCATTTATTAAACGAATCAGCCCTGTCCAGCCAATTTAAGTGTAGTCCATTGCAGATTGGGCTATGCGGACTAGGCTAGCTCACGTACCTAGCACTACATGGAGGAGGAGAATCCTAATTGATAAAGCGATCCCCATTGCTAGCACCTTTTTTTTGCAAGGAAATCAGCAAAAGCATTGCCTTCTCTATAAGAGTGCTACAAGTTAACATTCCAATTACTGTAGCCACTTTTTTATGGTGTGAATGATGTAGAATGATCTGTGAGTTTAGGGCACACCTTTTGTGTCATGACTTAAACCTAGGACGTGACTAAATGCACAGGACGCTGGGCCTCAAAGAAGCCTACACAAGATCTTTTTCAAAAAAAAAAAAAAATCGGGCAAAGTCTCCTTTATATTTAGGACTATTCCCAAATAAAGATCCTTGCCCTGCATAGATCATAGAAACATGCAAAAATCATTGAGGATTCAAGCATTCTCAGAATGCACCCCATAGCACACATGATAGGTGTTTAAACATTTACATGCTTATGGAAATATATATATACAATCCAGAACACTAATCAATTGTCATTGAAATTCAGACTTAATATAATTAAAAACAATATACTTTTACTACAAAACTATAAAATGACACAGGAAGGACCCTGCTTGTGGATTATTATTAGAGCACTTTTAGAGATTAAACAAATAAACCTAAATGCTGAAATGCTGAAACTTTCAATTAGCTGTGGAAGCTTGAGCACAACCTCGCACCTGCCTGAAAACATGGAGAGAAAGAAAGAGTGAGTCATAAAGACTTAGTGAGAAATAAGATATCTATAATAGGGGTGAGACAAGTCGAAACACGAGCATTTAGCAAAATAAATCTTTATAAGATTCTTAGGAACCTCATTTCTTAAGTACAGTACAACGTTTATATATCAAACACTATAAAATTTTCAGTATAACGTACATAGTTCATTACATCACCTTTTTAGTTTAAATGGATATAGCTTTATGAATATACAAGCATAACATGTATAGACTTAACTGTGATAAATCTTGTGTAATAAATATATAAAACTGGGCATAAAGATAGAAATACTTTATCCTAACATGAAAAGTAAATACTTGTTTCAAAATCATAATAAAATCTAAGGGAGGATCCTGTTTCAGAAAATAACTGCCTGACTGGGCTTGCCTAGCAGTAACTGATAAATCTCATGTCTGGGCTTACCCGATGTGTCTATATCTTCCGAACATGTTGGCCAAACATACTAGGCTAGCAATCACCCTGCTAGCTGGGTTACTTGAGGTGTATCAAGGTTAATACTGCTGCCATTAGCAAATAGTTCTGTTACAGTTCTGCCCCTTAAGTAAACTTACTCTTTACTAAATCCTTGTCATTAAAACTTTTCATTAGCTCAAATCATATACATTTTTGCTCATAACTTAAAATGCATAATGATATCCAAGAAAACTTTCGTATTCTTAGCAAACATAGTTATCAATTTTTTTCAGATATTGAAATAATTGTACTATCAAACTATTCAACTTATGTATCTAGAGCTCTTTCTCAATTTATTGAAAAATTTAACTATCTTTTCTATCAAATAGCTCAAAACATTGACTTTAAGAACATAATAATTTTAACTAACTTGAAAACCTCATATTTTTCTATCATATTACTCAAATATCATAAGTCAATTGCTACAAAAGCTTGTCCCACACATCTATGCTCAAACATATATATATACATACACATAACTAACATGACTACTTCGAGAGTTTTATAAATATGGAATAAAACACATTAATCAATTCTTTCAATAAAACCTGACTAAAATACATTTTAGGCATGTACTTAGGAAGTTAAGGATATGAAGCAAGCTATAGATTTATTATCACTCACAACCAAGACTCCAAATCAATAGCTCAGGTGGGGTGGTGCCTCTGAAGCAACTAGAAACTCTGGGGAAGAGTTCAAAGCTACAAAATACACCAAACTAATAAATAAACTGTAACAAACTAAATCTAACCACAATCTACTCACAACCACAATTTCCCCACATTAAAGACCCAAGCCCTTCTTCCTCACAACCCAAAATCTAATCCTATGCAATAGGTAAAAAAAAATCTATAGCTAAGAAGGGAAAGAAAGGATCAAAAGTTTACCTCAAGACCTTCAAATAAAGATTGGACAAGAGAGGAGTGGTGGGTCTCCTCCACTCCTCACTTTCTCTCACTACAAAAAGATAGAGAGCGAGAGAGTTTAAGTAAGAAGACGATGATGGTGATGAAGAAGAGGGAGTGAGAGGATGAAATTGTGAGGAAAACTAAAGGGAAAAGGTGGTTGATTAATGGAATAAATGAGGGTGGATGAATTTTGGAGAGAAGGCCAAAAGAGATAATGACTTGGAGAGAAGTAGGGTTAGGGGTAGAAACCCAAAAATTTTAAAACACAGCAGGCGCCAAAAAATCCACTCATTCTGGCAGTGCACTGCCTAGGCGGTGGATCCTGTTTTCAAAATAACCCATTTTCACTCCACTACAAGCATTCTTAGGCCCTAATTCATACTTTTAAACATATGTTCACTTCAATCATCATCAAATACTCAAGAATAAAAGTCTTAAAGGATCAACCAAATTCCCTTGCTCAAGAAAATCAAAACTCATAAATTATAACTTATGCCATTACACTTGCCTCTACAACACTAAATCTTTATATCGAGTATTACATTTCAGAACCATAAAAATTGCGTCCTAAGTATCCGAACTACACATGATATGTTGAATGCCATTATTGCAAGCAAAAATAAACCATGACAAAAAGCCAAGAGCTCTACATTCATGTTTGTTGAGGTCCCCACAAAATCAAAAAATCCCATCATAACCCATTAGCTTTGATATGTTCGAATCAAACCTCCAAACTTTGCTCTTCCAAGGTTGCCAAAAGCAATACTATCAACATCCAACTTGTAACTACTAGGTTGAAGTCGTTTCTAATCTACAATGAATACATGATTTATGGCTACATAGAAGTAAAAATTTTATTTCTTAGTATAGTAATTTATATACTATTATTAACTTAAATTTTATAAAAACATACTACTAAAAGATCTCCATCTTAAATCATCATTGACCTAGCCTTACCATTAGTTTTAGTAGTGTCCTCAAATCTTTATTTTAATAACTAATACAAACTAAAATTCAATGTTACTTCAGGACAGACTTGAGCACCTAAATTTAGAAAATCACTAAAATTTCAATTCTTATCATTTTTATGCGAATTATATACCAAACTATAGCTAATTGAATTATCTTTCAATCCAACAAGTTTCATGTTAATTGAGTGAGTAGATCTCAAGTTATGAGCTACTCAAGTAGGCTGCTCTGTCCTACTCATCTTAAAATATTTTTGCATACAATTAAAGTGTATGCATTAATCAGCTTCAAGCTTCTAAAACTATTAACTTACAGCCCTCTAGTGTTAAGAAACACCTTTGTTTCATATAATAGATCATGAACTCAGAAATTAGAAACAATTCATAAACATTCAGTCCATCACTTTCAATTCATGAGGTTGGATAGTAATGTTAGGTTGGATATAGGTCAATACTAGTCTTTAAGCCGAGGTAAAAAATAATAGGTGTAACATTCCAAATAATAGTGTATATAACTAATATTGTTGAATGATTAATTTTTAGATAGATTATAGATATATAAGTAGGTAATAACGAAATGTTAATTATAGGGTAAGGTGAATTTAAGTCTTCTCTGTAGAAACAATAGCAATGTTTTGCTAGCTGGGGAAAATTGTCTTGCTAGTAAGGTCTTGTAATACAAGAACTAAATTGGTAGGAGTCTGTACTACAAGATGGCATAAATATCAGTTAAAAATCCTAGATGTATGGCTAGAAATTAGCTATACTATCCTTCTTGGTGGACAAACAAAAGCCATACAAAATAAAGCTTAAGAGAATTTAAACCTTGTTTCATATCCACCAATAGGAATCCACTCATCAACTTAAGAAGTAAGACAACATTTTTTCTCCTCTTCTCCTTGTAAACTTTGGCCAGCCTTCTCTCCTTTCTCTTCATCTCCATTTTCTCCTCTAACTCACTCATACTTACCCAAACTCTTGCACTTCGCTTTTCTTATCCAAAACCTCCTTTCTTTGAGATATATAATCTCAACCAAGCAAGGAATAAGAAGGGATTTACAACTATCTTGAGGCTTTAGGAGAGTAGAGACATCAAAGGGTTCAAGTTAAAGAGCTTCAAACCTTGAATTTGAGGTAAGATTCCTTACATTTGCTATCTTTTAGGATTTTATGGATGTTAGGGTTTCTTATATCATCCTTGATTTGTTCTTGTATGATGTTAATATGCTAGTGATTTAAGATAGAGAAATTTGGTTTATGTTGAAGAATAAATTAGAAAACCATAATAGTCACAAAATAGAAAAACTGTTGCAGGGGAATTTAGGAACCATCCATATAGTGAGGGACATATCTTAGTTTGTAAAATTTATATTGAAGTGAAACTAATTCTGTATGAAACTTGATTTGAAGATGAATCCAACCATATAATTATAGCTCCATTGGACTTAAAATAAAGGAGTTATGAATTTTTGAAATAGACTATTAGTTAACATCCCTTATCCTTACTAGTGTATGATGATAGGGGCATAACTCGCCCCATATAACTTCAATTTGAATGAAACAAATTTTGTTAGAAAGCTAACACATAGTTCAACATTCTTATAAAATTTCAAAACTAGATTCTTAGTAGATTATTCCCAGTAGTTTCCTAAATTTAACCTATGCTCTATTTAGGTTTAAATAGGCAACTCAAATGAGGAGCTCATAACTTGAGCTCTACCTACCCAATTAGAGTGGAACTTCTTGGGTTTGAAAGAAGTTCATATAGGTACATCTTGGTAAAATTTTGGATCAAAATAGTTTAAGGAGAAATTTTAGTGATTTTCTAACTTTAGATGTGTAAGGCTATCATGAAACAGGTCAACCTTGAGTAACACTTCGATAACTTAAGTTATACACCTCGAAATTTAGTGAAACTAAAGAGATTTAAAAGTAGACTAATAGGGATATATTCTATTAAATTTTGAGATTAAGTGCATGTTTGGAAACCCACAAAAATAGCTTTTGTTTGATTAAATTTTGTAGAATAGATTATAATCAAAAGCTGATAATTTTAAGCTAAAAAATAGCTTATAAGTATAAGCAAATTTTTTGGAGCTTATAATTATAAGCAGAAGCTGATTATTTCAGAATTGTTATGTTTTTATCAAATTGACCCTAAGTATTACATATTATATAATATAAACAATTATTTCATATCATTTTTTAGTAATTTTACCATACAAAAGCAATTTTTCTCATACAACCCAAACAAAACAGATTATCTTGAAACCACTTTTTAGCTAAAGTATCCAAACATAAATTGATTCTCATATAAACGATTATATAAAAAAGTGATTATACAAATAAACAATTATTGAAATAATTTTAATCTTTCAGCTTTCCCAAACACACACTAAAATGAATAAAAATGGCATTTTGATGCAATTTAGAAATTCAAGGCAGATTTAAGGAAAGTAGGACAACTTGAGAGTTTCATGATCTAGAGATTCCATAAACCATGAGGAATTCAATGGCTTGAATATTGAAGCAGTTTCATACCAAAGTGGTGCTATGTTGGTATATTGTTTATGATGATTATGGTTGCTATGACTGGCTGGATTGTTGGCTGTATTATCTATTTTGGGAAACCTTTATATTATAGCTATCATGCTGTCGGATTTCAAGCATAAATAAGTTGCAAATGAGTTATGTAGCATCACCATAAGTACATCTAGCATTTTCATGTATGAATACAAATGATAATCTATGCTAAGAGCATAAGAAGATGAGGTCCCTTCACTTGGAGGCAGTTATTTGGTCTTTGCCTATGAAGGCAGTTAAACAGACAATATGTGGTTCCTTCATTTGGAGGTCGTTATTGAGTCATTTCCTGTGAAGGCAATTAAAACTATTAGTTCTCTCTACATTGAAAATAGTTGGCCAATTGAGACCCTCCAATTTAGAGGCACGTGGGTCTCCTTGTAGGTTAGTATTGTGTAACAAAGATCACGAGTTGGGCTTACTCCTAGATCAAGCTACCCAAGGGCAATAAAAATTACAGGCATATGCAAAGTAAGAGAAAATGAGAAAGTGCATCAAGTCATACAATCATGGGCATGCAACATATTTATCTTTATTTGATAGTTTGATTTGTCAGGAAAATGCACACTTAGTAGTTGTATAATTATTGTCATGCTATACCCAAGCATATGAGTTAAAATTAATCTGCTTCAGAAGCATACATTTTTTGAACTTAATAAGTGAACTTTTGTCTCTATGTATGAGATCATGTTTTCTAAATAAACCAAAGCAGCTGGGATGACGACAATAATGACATGGACTGTCAAGTAGTTTAGGAAGCCTACTAAGAATATAAAATTCTCATTCTTATATATGTTTCTGTGTCATCTCCAAATAGACCAGAAGATCCTCAAAAGGACCAACCTAGAGGAAGGTAACCGAGATTGGATTAGTTGCTGAAGACAATTGACATATATATATATATATATATATATATATATATATATATATATATATATATATATATATATATATATATGTGTGTGTGTGTGTGTGTGTGTGTGTGTTAGCATTTGATGGCTATTTCCCTAGTTAAAACTCCTAGTAGAGTTATTCATGTAAATTGAAAGGCTGCCTTGTAACACCAATATTTGTCGAATGTAAAAGAATATTGTGTTATCTTCGGAAAATAAAACAAATAATGAATCAAGATCCGTTTAATTAATTATAGCAACTCCGAAGTGTGATATTATGACTTAGGTAAAAAGGAATTTTCTTTTGTCTTGCATTTTTATTTGTTTTTTTCATATGATTTATTATCTTTATTTTTTTTATAATTTGGCTCTTTACATTATTGATATAATATAAACATTGTTGATGTAATGCACATATAGATGTGACATAATTTGTATCATGTTAGCGTCTTTTTAATTTTATTACAAAAAAGTAATTAAGGACAGATAGACAACTTACAAAATAAGAGATCAAATAATAAAAAATAAAGAATTAAATTATAATATATATATATATATATATATATAATGGAATAAAAAACCTATTTTACCAACTTATAATGATATGTAAGTCTAAAGAAAAATGGAATTGGACAGAGCTAGATTATGTTCGTATTATTAAAGTCACATGTATTATTTATATTAATGTATTAATTTTTTTTATTTTTCTTTTTCATACTATAACACCTTAATGTTGGTAAGAAACATGATAGGATATGATATTTATCCTCATGTTTGTTCTGTCTAACCTTCACAGTGACCAGCCTTTTGCAATTTTGCTATATGTCATAATCAAGCGCACCTCAGCATAAGCAAGTGGTTAACTGAAATGGGAAAGAAAATTTGAGATGGAACTATTTTAGGTATTTGGGGCATTGTTATTGACTAAAAATATAGACGGTTGTTATTTGTACATTGAAATCCATTAACAACCATAGACACCTAGAGAGGGAAGGAGAAAAAAAATTAGAAAAGAAAAAGGAAAAGGTGATAAGATTGCATGGGAAAATGTTTTGGGCCTGGATATACGGATAACAATTTAAGTAACAAAGTGAATCACAGATTCTATAACATCCTCCTGAAATACAGTACTATGCTTAAGCTATAGTACCATACTCAAGAGTTGTTACTATTACCTGAGCGGACCTTTTCTGACAGTAACTTCAGTCATTTTCTAACTTCTCGAGCTATCTGGAGATAACACGGAAATAGGAGTGAGAATTTTAAATTCTCAGTAGGATTCACTAAGAAATTTCATACTCGTGTCATCGTTTTTATCAGAATTTTAAATTCTCAGTAGGATTCACTAAGAAATTTCATACCCCTGTCATCATTTTTATCTCCAGCTACTTCGGTTTATTAAAAACAAAAGTGAACATGTTATACGAACTATTCCGTTTTATAGTTTGAAAATATATTATCCGAAGCAAAATTAATTTTATTCATGCACTTGTTAAACAAAGTAAGGATTCAAGTATGAGTACAACAATATTTCATAATAATAATAATAATATTGATAACAAGAGCCTACTTGCAATGTCATAATGATGATAATAACAAATATTATTTGTGTGTATGCACTGTTCATCATAAAAATCATGCATATGCTTTTGTGTTTTCTTTGCTTTCTTTACTTGATATGCCTAGGTGTTACGTATCGCTGTCCCTAGGATGTCTGCATACACATGTCCTTGCCTTTAATCTTTGCTGCCCTTAGGTAGCCTGATTTAGGAGTGAGCTCAACTCATGATCGTCGTCACACAGTACTGACCCGCAAGGGGACCCACTTGCCTCTAGATCGAAGGGACTCAATTGGCCAACTGCCTCCAACATAGAGGGACCTAGAAGTTTTAGTTACCTTCACAGGGAGGGACCCAATGTGCAACTGCCTCCAAGTGAAGGGACTCACATTTTTATCCTTTAACTACCTTCATCTAAAGGGACCCAAATAACTACCTCCAAGTGAAGGGATCTCATATATTCTTCCTTCATTCATATACAAATATGCATGCTCTCATAAGAATAATTCGTGATTATATCACCATAACATATTTATAATTGTATAGCTGTTCATATCATAAATTTCTCGTAAAATAAACACTGATGATTTCATAGATTTCTGCTAAAAATTCGGCAGCATAACAGATCGAGTCAGCTTCTCCGTGAATAGTACCAGTACTTAGACAACCAATTTTACAGAGAAATCACAACACTTCATTCACAATTCAATCATCAATTTCATAGGAACATTAGTTGTAGCTAAAGCATAGTTGCTGTCTTGGCACTTTCACCCAACCCGATTTTTGTAACTTAGGCCATAAATTCATTTAACTCATTTAGAGCTAAATTTTGGAGATGTTGGAGTTTTGTTCGTCTATTTTCTAACTTCTTTAGTCCCATCTAATTTTGATTTATGTAGCTTAAGTTATTTAAGTTCTATCTCGGTCGACCCTGTAGCTAGCTAGAATTACACACTTAGAAATAAAAATCTACCAAAAATCAAAAACCTATTCAAATTATACGAAATTGGTATCATATTAAAGCTAACAGGACAATATTTCATTTGCAAAAGTTCCATTTCAATTGCTTTAGTAGATCTTGAGTTATAAGCTCTGAAATTTGGCCTTTCTGAACTACCCTATTTTGGCCCGGTTTGGATATGGGACAATTTCCTCAAACCACTGGGAGAAAACGATACTGTATCTAACTCTAAAATTTTTATGGGTTATTCTCTTATGTGTAAGCTTTCTCTTACCAACATTAAGGTGTTATAGTATGAAAAAGAAAAGAGAAAATGAATTTGTATATAATTGGTGAGAGATACACCCCAACCACCTTTTTGTAATATATCTTTTCCATGCAATCTTGTCACCTTTTCCTTTTTCTTTTCTAATTTTTTTTTTTCACCTTCCCTCTCTTGATATCTATAGATGTTGATAAATTTTAATGTACAAATAATAGACCTCTTTTGTTTAAGTATCCAAAAACCGCTTTTCTCGTTTTTTTGAAATCCGTAAAGTCTTCTTCCAGCAATAACCATCACTGTCAGTGCTTCATTTTCTCTTACCTTAGTTACGTTTATGCAATTGCACCTCCTCCTTAATCTCTTTTTGCTCTTTCTATTTCTATATTTTGAAGTTTTAGTTAAAAGTAACTGTCATTCGTCAATTCAATATATTTCAAACTTTGTCCTGTTGTTGCGAATATTCACTGTGCCATGTCTTTTTTTTTTTTTTTTTGACAGTTGGAAACCATTGCCCGGTGTCCAGGCCATCTTGGTTACGCCCAAACTTCAGCGAATAAAATTTAAAATAGAAAACGCCGTCAGGACGGATTTAGGCGTATTAGTGTCCGTATTAATCACGACACGTCCTTGATATTGGGAATGGCGGGATTTTGCAGTATCAGTGCTACATAGCCTCTTATGTATATACAATTATCTTGTGTTTTTTGTTTTGGAAAAATAAGAAATTTAAGAATATAAATAGATAGGTATGTACTAACTCTCAATTTACTAGTTTTTCATGTATAAAATAAATATCCGTTGCTATTATAAAAGAAATTTCAACTTTAGTGTCTAATTTTTTACTTTCTCCAAAATATCAGTATATTAATGAGACTTAAATATATGTTTAGTTCTTATAAATATGAGGGAGGTTCTCATGCACCCTATTTTATAGGATAGTTCAAGCACCTTGAAACTTAATGAAAAGGTGTATTGATACATCATTTATATATAATGTACCATAATAACCTCTTAAACCATACTCTTTTCCCTCTTCCAGCGACTCTGCCAGTGGCTCTATCTTCTCACTAACTCCCCTTCCCAAAAAAAAAAAAAAAAAAACTCCACCATGGTGGCTCTCTCACCCTCCCCCCAAATCCATAGCTAATGTTTTTCACCTCGCAGCAATGCGGCGCCATGAGACATCCATGCTCGCACTGCCACTGCAGCATGGTGAAGTTGCAATTAGCTCCCTAATTCGGTCAAGTTCTCCGACAATCCAACCCCTCTTTATGCTAACTCTCACAACAACTTCGTTATCCCTTCACTCGCTCGATGGCCAACACTGACAAGGGGGGAATGGGTTTAGACACTCCATAATAGACCTTACTTGACTCTGTTTTGCTATGGTGAATCCTCCAGCAGGGGCTAATGAAGGTGTTCGGGCTAAGTGGTAGATCATGAACAAAATTTTTAGGGTGGCCAAATAATTTAAAACGTAAATTAGATAATGACAATCAAATTAAAACTAACAGTACATCATATATGTAAACTTTAAAGCAAATAAATAACACAACAAATTAATTTTATACTGAAGGACTAAAAAAATTAATACCTCAGTGTCAGATATATTAACTTAATAGTAATTTTAAGTAGTTTTTTGTATTAAAAATAATTATTTTATATGACAAATTATTAAAAAAAGTATGAAATGATTTATTTATATTTTATAATATTTGATGCTTAGAGTTATTTTGATAAAATCATTATAATTCAAAAATACTCAGCTTTTACTTACAATCAAAAGATTCAAAAATTTACTTTCACTTATAAGTAAATTCTACATTTAAAATTAGAACTTTTTGCTTATCATCTATTCAAGCTTATTACTTAAATAGGTGAAATTATTTCAAACTTTAATAGCATTTTATTTCCATAAAATAATTTAGGTTCAATTTTTTATTTCTATATTTGGGGATTAGGTTCGAATGGGTTTTAGTGTTTTTTTTCCCCTCTCTTGATTTGCCTTCTTTGTTGCTTTTTTTGTTGCAAAAGATGCAATGACTTTTTTAAGTATGGGTGAAAGTGGAAGGTTGGTCCTAGATACCGTACAAAATCTTGCAATTATGGGAAGAATACAGAAATGAAGGTTTCTAAGACTGACCAAAATCCGAGAAAGTTATTATATACTTGTAGGGATGGAAAGTGTAGCTTTTTTGGTTGGTGTAAACCTATCATTGGTGATGGTCATGGAAGTGAAATAACTGTGCACACTATAGAAGATGTGAGCATAAGTGAAGTTAGTTGAAAGCATGAAATGGAGAAGGAATTAAAATTTTGCGAGACAAAAATCAATGTTGTAGAAGCCACTTTGAAGTTGTTGGTTTTCATGTGTTTGGGTTATAGTGTATTTGTTGTTAGAATTATTGTTACTCTTGTGTTAGTTTTAAACTGAGTAATTTTGTTGAATTTTATGTTTGATTGGCCTTACTTGTATTGTGAGAATCATGCTGTCAAAAAGGGCCAAATATGTAGTGATTTAGTTTAGCATTTGAGATTGTGTTTTTTCTAGGGGCACAGCTTGCATACCCAATGTGTAATGGATTATTTCTATCAAGTTTGAGTTAGTACATGCAAAATTTTCTTCTAGTATTTGAGTAAAAATTGTCGAAACTTAAAGGAGCAGGCCATATGGCTTCATTACCTTTGTAATTTGGCCATATGCCACTCCTTTTTGTAATTTAGCTTAATCCCATTTGTACAAAATGCTAAACTGTTTTAATCCTTGTGAATGAATTTGCAATACTAAGCCAACACAACACCTCATGTATTTTGTATAAATATGCACCTGTAAAAAAATTAATAGAACATGACCATCATGTGTTGATAAGTCACATAAGAAGGTATAACCTGTCCACCACCAATATGAAATATCCCCATTCTTTTCTAAACTGAACCAACAACAAATATGGGAAGTAAATAACCATTACACCATCAACAGAATGCAATAGGAAAGAACAATACAATTTGGTTTGCAATACTAGATTTCATTCAATTACTAAATATATTTGTTCAGTACATGGATAATCAAACTGTACTCAAAATGTACACAAAAGACCCAAAATATATTCCTTTTCTATCAGAGATATGCGTCTAAAATATTTCCTTTTTTACTAACTACACTAAAAAATATTCTTTTTCTACCCAAAAAAACCTGAAAGCCTTTAAACTTTTGCAATATACACAAACTGCAATATATACAAAAAACTGCAACTTCCCAAAATAACTATAAACTGTAGTTCTAACAAAAAATTAGTAATATACTGGCTTCAAGGTGGGGAATTTGTGAGGTTGGATGGTAATGTTAGGTATGAACCAATTTCTCTCATATTAAGATTTGCATATTTTACCAACTATCATGGACTAAAATACACATAGACCAATGAATGCATGGTGCACCTTGCAATCTAATGGTGAAAATTATGAGATGTATCGATGCACCAATTACTTGCGATGCATTGTAATATTTTTTTAATTTTAATTAGACTTAAAAAAATTGGCTAGATGCATTTTAAAAGAGACTAAAATTTATCTATATGATCCTAAAATAAAACAATTTTTTTGGGATATTTTGAATAATTTCAGAGCAGCATAAAATATTTTTTTGATTTTTCTGCATAACTTTGAAATTAAACAGAATTATCCTTAATTAAACAATTTTTTCTGAAAAATTTTCCACAACTCCAGAATTATACATATAAATTTTAGTCAATTTTGAAAATACATCTAATCATATTTTTCTAATCATATTTTTGAAGTCTAACTAAAATTAGAGAATTAATGCATCAAAAATGATTGATGTATCGATGCACCTCACAGTCTTCACCGTCAAATTGCAATGTGTATCACACTCATTGACTAGCGAAGATTGATGGGAAATCCGAACTAGAATTGGAACCCAGACTGCTCCGATCCAATGGCTAGGTTGTTGGAGTTGAGATCCCATGACGGTGGGGGTACCTGCAAGAACTCCGACGCTCATGTCAGTGAGTGCTACAGGTGATATGAGAGGGTAAAAAAAAACACTTGAGTCCAGTAACTGGACTCCTATTTGTATAGGTAGGTAATTGAGAAAATAGGGGGTTGGTTCCGTAATGATAGAGGATAACTCAAGACGTCCAGCAATTAGAGGTTGGTCGATGGGTCCAAGTTCATCGGCAACATGCGAGGTGTGTACCGTTCCGCCATAATAGGGAACTATGTTGTTCGTAATTCTGATTTGGGTCTTAGCTTGTGTGGAGGTCCAAATTTTGTATTGCATAGTGGTCAATCTGGCCTTATATCATGCTTCGTTGTTGGGCCGAACATGTAGAGCCTCCGAGTTAGGCCCCGGGGAGTGGCTTATGGGCCCAAGATGTGCCTCGAACCATATTAGCTTTGATTGGGTCAAACTTCATTATGAAGGCCGAATTGGGCTTCCTAATCCTAGTCCAAAACAGTGCCCCCAACTCGGTACCCGAGGTAACTATGTCAGGTGCTGAGTTATGTGTTTCGACTCCATGATTTATACCTTGGGGAGTGGGGCAATTTATTTGAGTGATTTGACATCTGCATGCTTCGAAACGTCTCGTCTCTTCATGATGTAATGATGTCTTCTTTCCTTATAAGTCATGCCTAGTCACCCCGAGGAGACGTGTGGCATTTTGGTGCCTCGATTTGAGCGCCCTCATTATTCGAATGAGGATGCTTTCTCCGTTTTGCTCCCAATTCTTGATGCGAAAAAGTGATGTTTGGCCTGCGCGGTGAGGGGGTGTTTTTGCTCCTATAAATACCCTCTTCCCCGTCTTCTCTTCTTCTTCTTCATTTCTGTTTGTTGAAATTTTGTTCAGGCTTATAGTGAGAAAGGAAGAGTTGTTTAGAGGGAAACGGTGGTTCATTCGATGGTTCAGCAAGGCATTTTATGCTTCCAATCTTTTGTTCTCCACTACAGGTATGCATTCTCTCCTTTTTTCCCTATTTCTTGTGTTTATGGTGCTTACAATTGTATGGTGCAGTGGTGTTTTAAGTTCCTCCCACAGTTCGTTTATGCTTCCCCACCACATGGGGTGGCTGAATCCGTCATCCTTGGTGTTTTGTTGTTCTTGTTGTCCACCAGCGGCTTCACTCTCAGCGGGAAACCACCGTATGGGCTTATTTTTCCATTTTTCTTTTGCTTGTAAATGTTCGATTTTCAATTTATGAGTTCATAATGTAGTGGTGGTTTCCTTTGTAGGTTAACTTCGGAGTCGAGGATGGCGAGGAAACAGAAAGCAGTCGTGTTTCCTCTCGAGATTGACTTTATATATCGGTGGGTGGATTCTGAGATCCTGGGGATTCCATCGGTTGTGACTTCCAAGTTTCTTCGCCATTTTAGGTAGGAGAACTTGATTACATCGGAAGGAGTGTATGAGGAGGAGTATGCCTTAGCCGCTCCAAACCTAAACGATAGGGTGTGTTTTTACAATCACGTGATCGGTCTGAGTTAGATGTGGATGTATAACGTCCTTATCTCGAGCTTAAGCATCTAAATTCCTTTCACATACTTCTAGCTCATAATCCTTCAACAAACCGAAGCTGCCCCTTCTCAGCTCCATCCCATCAATTGGGCCATGATACGGGGGTTCGAGGTTGTTAGCAAATACCTCAGGATTCTTCCTCTACGAGGAATCCTTCCATCATTTCAAGTTGGTGTACTTGAAAATTTTTTGGGCTCCTGGGATGATCCTATTCTGGGAGACGCTTGAAGGCAAATTTCGATTCCATGTTTATTGGAGCAAGAACTTTGATGCACCTCGGATCGATAAGGGTACTCTCAAGCTGGTAGAACAACTAGTAGTTCAATTTCTTCTTCAAAATTTTGGGAAGATTCATTTGAACTTGTAGAATATAGTCGGTGTTAATGCCGACGATGCAAGAAGATATTTAGGTCTTAATTTTTCCTGATATCTTCTCTTTTTTGTTACTTGAACTATTGTTTTTGACTTTGTTTTCTTTCGCAAACAAGATGGCCCTGAGATTCGCCTTGGCCGAGCTTATATGGCGTTCCTAAAGAGCCCCTTAAATGGGGATGGGAGCAACAGCCCAACATCTGCAGGGTCGGGAAAGCTAGTTTTTACTACTACTCCCGACTCTTCTATTCCTAAGGCCAATCCTCCTTAAAAACAGAAGGTTAAAAAGGCGGCCAGATGGAGAGGGATTTTCCTTATCCAGAGTTTATGGATAAGGAATTAATGGTTCTCGTTCTCCTTGAGTGCCTCCGAGGTGATGACGAGAACTTAGCTGCCAAGTTTCAATTGGTTGACTGTGCGATGCTGAAGTCGGTAGCCTTATTCAGATACTCGGAGCCAATTATTGCTTTGGGTGTCCAAGCTATGGATGAGGTAAAGGGGCTCAAGGAGAAGCTCACCCTACTTCAAGATCAAAAATTGGCCCTAGAAAAGGCCAAACAGGCTGAGATGAATGAGCTGAGGGAGCAGCTAAACTCTTTAGGGAAAGAGTTAGGGGAGTCAAAGGCTCGAGTATTGGAGCTAATGGAGGTGTGTGCTTCCATGTCCGATGCTATAGCTAAGTCCCAGGCCGAGGTCAAATATGTCGAGCAGTAATGGGCGAAATCCGCCTTGGAGATAAAGGAGAATATCCTAGAGCAGTGCCAGGTGGTCTGCCTTGAGGCGGTCAGTCTTGATAAGTATGTTATTAACGAGCGCATCGAGATTGCTCTTGATGAAGACGACGACACTGATGTCCTAGCGAGCGACCCGATTATCCCTGCTCCCAATTCTTGAATTTCCTGTATTGTAAATTTCTATTTAGTGCCTATTAGTAAGCTTCCTTTTTTAATGACTTACCAGGTGGGTTTTATTAAGTACATATTTTCTTTCATTTTACTTGCGCTAATTAATGTGCCTTTGTTTTTCGCCTAAGTTAAATAACTTAAAGGGAAAATTAGTGACATTTTCTTGTAAAGAGTTTAATGAGGTTGTAATTTAGAATAAATATCTGAACTGGTTTTTACTCGAGTTGGTTTTCCCGAGTTTTAATGACCTAGATAATTCCACTTAAAGGCTGGAACTCAAGGATTTTTGCTCGCTTAAGTTGTGCTTTAAGGGTATGTTAGTTCCGTGGTGGAATGCTTTATCCAAG
This sequence comes from Pterocarpus macrocarpus, assembly GCA_031439585.1. Lineage (NCBI taxonomy): Eukaryota > Viridiplantae > Streptophyta > Magnoliopsida > Fabales > Fabaceae > Pterocarpus > Pterocarpus macrocarpus. The sequence goes on from CM062520.1 coordinate 58,700,295, forward strand.
TGTGTTACTCAGACTTTGGAATGATTCTTGAGGTTTGGGCCTAGGCTTATAGTTCTCGACTAAGGGGTGATTAGTCCCTTAGGAGGATTGAAGTGGATAGGAGGCTTAAGCTTACTCAGAACAAAGTAATAAAATCGTAATAGAGATAAATTAAGAATACAAGAAATTGCAATGAAGATAAAACTAAATTTACCAAGACAGAAAGTAAAAATCGAGCAAAAGTGTTGAATACTACTTGGCCCGCGAAGTCCTGCCTCATTAAAACCTCATCGGAAAAACCCAGTAGGACAAAACCCGAGGTAGAAAAAAGAGTACGACTACTAACACAGTTTATACTAAATGAAAAATCTCTGGCGGTTGGAAGAATTCCATGACCTCGGAATCTCGGAGCCTGATAATGTAGAGAGTTTGTACGCTCCTTTTCCTAAAACATTAGTGACTCTGTATGGGCCTTCCCAGTTGGTCACTTGCTTTCCATGCCCTAGGAGATGTCTTCCAATGTTAGCACATCGGAGAACCAGGTCCCCTACTTCGAACTTTCGAGGTATAACCTCAGAGTTATATCTCTAAGCGATTCGGTGCTTCAGGGTTTTTTCTTGTATGTGTGCCATTTCCCTTACTTCGTTAGCGAGGTCGGACTCCTCCCAAAGTGATTCCAACTTATATTTCAAAACATAACTTGTGGGCTAGGCTCTTTAACTTCAACCGGTATCATTGCATACACCCCATAAGTCAATTTGAAAGGAGTTTCTCTTGTTATTGAATGTGGAGTGGTTTGTAAGACCATGTTGAGTGGTTCGTTGAATGGGTGCTCAATGGAAGTGAAGTAATGCTTGACCTTGTGGCTGGCGAGGAAACCTCGAAACTTTTGATCAATGAACTGGGTTCCGTTGTCTGTAACCACGAGTCGGGTATTCCGAAACGGGTGAAGATGTTCCTCCATACAAACTTCCAAGCTTGAGCAGCGGTAATGGTGGAAAGCGACTCTGCTTCTATCCATTTGGTGAAGTAGTCGATGGCTACTATTAGGTATTTTACTTGTCCTAAGGCGAGTAGGAAAAGACCTAGGAGGTTGATTCCCCACTTACTAGCCAGGGGAACATAATGGAGAATAGTTCCTCGACAGGAGCAAGATGGAAGTTGGCGTGTTGTTGGTTGTTAGGGCACTTTTTCACATAGTCAACGAAGTTCTTGATCATTGTTGGCCAGTAGTAGCTAGCTCGTAGTACCTTTAGTGCCAGTGATTTCCCTCCGAAGTGGTGGCCACAAAAGCCTTTGTGGACTTCCCCGAGAATGATGGGAAACTGATCTGGTCCCATACACTTCAATAATGGTTGGGACAAGCCTCTTCTGAATAGCTGTTCATTGACGATGGTATAGTAAGAAGTTTCTCTAACTAGCTGTTTTGCCTTCACAAGGTCTTCTGGTGGGTTTCGTGACACAAGTGCTGAATAATAGGGGTCATCCAGCTCGGAACCCTTCCAATGGTCAAGGTTAGAAGGGATTCTATTATTAAAGGGAACTTCAATGTCTCTTGAATCAGGCTTTGGTTATTTCTTCCAGGCTCCATACTTGTTAATTTGGAGAGGATGTCGACCCTGACATTCTACTCTGTAGGGACATGTGCAGAAAATTCCTTTATTAATTACCTGACCTTTATGAGATACCTCTAGAGCAACACATCCTTAGCTTAATACGTCCCATTTACTTAGGAGGTCATGATTTAGGAGTCACTATAAGTAGAAAGTCGAGTTACTCGGACATCTTTAGCTAACTTTAAGCTGGCTATTAGGGCCTCATACTCGGCTTAGTTATTTGAAACCGGGAAGTTGAACTTAATAGAAAGCTCGATGACAATTTCTCCTTCTTTTTCGAGTATGGAATCAATTCCGCTTCCCTTCAACTGGAGGGTCCATTGACATGTAACGTTCATCCTGGTTCTTGGGAATCTTCATCGTCTACCATTTCGGCTAAGAAATTTGCCAATGCTTGAGCTTTAATGGCCATCCTTGGTTCATACAAGATGTCAAATTCCAAGAGTTCTATGGACCATAACACCATCCTTCCTACCAAGTCCAGTTTTTGGATGATTTGTTGGATTGGCTGGTCAATTTGGACGACGATCGTATGAGCTTGGAAGTACTAGCGGAGCCTTCCGCTGCTATGACCAATCGTATGAGCTTGGAAGTACTAGCGGAGCCTTCCGCTGCTATGACCAAGGCCAAGGCGACTTTTTCAATCTTCCGATATCAAATCTCGGGCCTTGGAGTACTTTGCTGATGAAGTATATGGGGTGCTGTTGTCGAGAATCTTCCCTAACTAATGCCTCGACCATGGCTGCATTGCTCATCGAGAGGTACAACAACAGGGGCTTCCTGGTTTCAAGCTTACTTAATATCGGAGGGTAGGAGAAGTACTTTTCGAACTCATCGAACGTGGCTTCACCCTCCGGCGTCCATTCAAAGATATTTTCCTTTTTTAAAAGAGAGAAAAAAGGAATGGCTTTCCGAGCAAATGTAGTCATGAATCTCGAGAGGGAAGCAATTCTTCTGATGATACGCTGTATTTCTTTCACTATTGTTGGGCCTTAATTTCTAGGATAGCTAGACACTTATCGGGATTTGCTTCGATTCCTCAATGTGTAAGCATGAATCCCAGGAATTTTCAGCTTCCATAGTAAATGCACGTTTATGGGGGTTCAATCTTATGTTGTGTTGTCGGAGGTGACCGAATACAACTTTGAGGTCAGAAAGAAACTCTTTTCCTTCTTAGTTTTGATTAACATGTCGTCGATGTAGACTTCCATTAAACTTCCTATGAGCTCCGCGAATACTTTATTCATGAGTCCTTGGAATGTGACTCCTGCAATCTTCAACCCAAATGCATAACCTTGTAACAATAGTTAGCCATTAGAGTTATGCATGTTGTCTTCTCTTCATCAAGGTGGTGCATTGAGATCTGGTTATACCCTGAGTAAGCATCCATAAAAGTAAGAAATCGGAAGTTGGAGGCGGTATCCACTAACCCATCTATGGTTGGCAACGGGTAAGGATCCTTTGGGTAGGCTTTGTTCAGGTTGGTGTAATCGATGCACATACCCCGTTTCCTATTTGAATTTTTTACCATGACGATGTTAAATAACTAGGTCGGATATACTATCTCGCATATGAACCCAGTGTCAAGAATACTTTGGACTTGCTCCTAGTCTGTGAGAGCTCTATTTGGGCTCATTCTTCTTCTTTTCTAATCTACAAGTCTGGCCCTAGGGGAAATAGATAGTCAGTAGGACATAAAGTCTAGGTCAATTCCAGGCATGTTTGCTGCAGTCCAAGCGAAAAAATCTACGTTGGACTTCAGGAAGGCAATTATATCTTCTTTCAAGGAGGTTGGGAGATCTGAGCTGATCTAAGTTGTTTGTCCAGGTTCGTTATCGATTTGAACCTCTTCCAATTCTCCGTCCAGCTCAGGTCTTCCTCCTTTGACTTTCCTCATATCCAAATCTACCATCATGACGTTTGAGGAATTGGGAGGTCGAGAGCTGTTGTGATATACCTCCTTCCCTCGTCTTTGGATTTCGAGGCTGGCATTGTAGCATCGCCGAGCTGTGACTTGATCCGCTTTTACTGTGGTAATTTCTCCTCCGTACATGAAAAACTTCATAGTTAAGGATGCCATTGAGATAACGACACCTATCTTGTTCAACATCGGCCTTCCGAGTATAACATTATAGGCTGAGACAATCAACTAATAAATTGACTTTAACTGTCTAGGTATTAAGCCGAGATGCCAGGATGGTGACAAACCCTTCGGGGTGCACCTTTTCCCTAGAAAAATCGATCAGCTCCTCTTTATGTGTTTGGCGGTCAGTGTTCTTAAGTTTAAGCTTGTCAAAAGCATCTCGGAATATAATATCTGCCGAGCTCCCTTGATCGATGAACAACCTTTTTACTTCAGCGTTGACCATTACGATAGAAATCACCATGGGGTCGTCGTGTTTGAGAATCACACCTTCCAAGTCTGAGTTGGAGTAGATTATCTCCGATGTAGGCGGTAATGTTGACGCTGGCATTTTTATCTTCCCCAAGGACAAATTGAAGACCTCTTATAGGTGCTTTTTCCAAGCTGATTTCGTTGTTCCGCCATTCACAAAGCCTCCAGCGATGACATTGATAGTCCTGGTAATTAGTTGTTCCTCGTCATTGTCTTAATTCCCTTAAGGTTCCGAGATCCCTTGGCTCCTCGGATTCCACCTTTCTTTGTCCCCTTGATCGGATGCTCGTCTTCTTTGTGGACTTCTTTGGAAAGTCACGTACTTGGCCTATCTGCCTTCCTTTTTCAGGTATTCTACGGAGTCTCGAAGATCGTAACAATCCTCCGTTCTATGTCCGAAGCCGTTGTAGTATTCACAAAATAAGGACTTATTTGTGTTGGCCCTCATTTTGAGATTGGCTTGGGAAACCTTTTGACCTGACCAACATCTCGGAACAGGTCAAAGAGAGATACGTTAAGGGGGTGTACTCATTGTATTTACCAGCCCTAGAATGTTGGCAAAGTGTAGGGTTGGCGCTCCTTGGGCGCTCATCTTGACCACCGGCTTTCTTGTCGGGTTGGCGCCTCCCTGAGTTAGATGTGGCTTTCTTAGTTTCTACAAGGAAAATGAATTTCTCAGTTTTTTTTTCTGTATTTCCTCAAGGGATCGCGGTAACCCCTTTGACAATAAAGTTTTAAAGAGCCCAGGTCATAGTCCGTTTAACAATGTGAGAATCGCCATTTGAGTCTATAATTCTTCTACAAGTAAAGTTTCGGGGTTATATCACTCGAGGAATTCTCAGAGCGACTCGCTTTGCCACTGGTGTAATCTGAGGAGGCTAGAAACTAGTTTTGGTTTGAATTTCTTAGTAGTGAAGTGAGCCAAGAATAGCGAGGCAAGGTCGAAAAATCGGTTGATCGACCTGGGCGGAAGAGAGTTGAACCATTTGAGTGCTGCTTTTTTTAAAGTAATCGGGAATGTTCGGCACTTAATGGGGTTCGAGACTCCAGCTAGTGCCATCCTTGACTTGAAAGCATCCATGTGCTCCTGTCATAGGGCTCCATGTCGGATGAAGGCTTGAAACTGTTTGGAGGTTGAGTTTTGATGATGTAGTCGGAGAATGGTGTATCATCGCCATCCTCAGGGTCCTTGTAATGTTCTGAGCCATGCCTATAACGTCGATCTACGTACCCCAGGAGAAGTAGAGATTCGGAATGTTCGGGGTAGTGTCGGGAATGTTCCATCTGAGGTTGTCTATGATTATCGACAACATTCCGATGTTGTGAGTTTCCCCAATGTTGGCATTCAACGCTGTAGCTGCGTTCTCTTGGACTTCGGCCTCTGTCGGGTTTTGGGCTCCTGTCATGCCAATGATGCTGTTCCCGACATCATCTTCGGTTGGCATCTTTCATGCGGTCCAAATTTTGTTCTAGCTTCTAAATACAAGTAGCTTATTCCTGTATCAGGGTTACCATCTCAGAGAGTGAGTCGGTATTGGCTTGAGGGCGGAGCTTTACCCTAAAGGTGACCACGTTCCTCATGGCCCGAATGAGAAAGCGGTGAGCTATCGAGTTCTGCTCTTGGCGGCGATCTCTGGCATCCAAAGCTGAATCAGAAGTTGTCCGACCATCCACAAGTGGTTGTTGGTTGCTCGCGGGGTCATGTGCCATTGCATTTGCCTGTCTTGGGTGTCAAGACATTGGTATGGTATTTGCCATGGAACGATGAAAAGGAGCATTTGGATTCCCTACAGACGGCATCAATATTCGGAAGTAAGTTACCTGACGGGAAATCCGAACTAGAATTGGAACCCAGGTTGCTCCGATCCAATTGATAGGTTGTTGGAGTTGAGATCCCATGATGGCGGGAGGTACCTGCAAGGATTCCGACACTCAAGTTAGTGAGTGCTAGAGGTGATATGAGAGGGTAAAAAAAAGTACCTGAGTTCAATAACTAGACTCCTATTCATATAGGTAGGTAGTTTAGAAGATAAGGGATTGGTTCCGTAATGATAGGGGATAACTTGAGACGTCCAGCAATTAGAGGTTGGTGGATGGGTCTGAATTCATTGGCAACATGTGAGATGTGTACCGCTCCGCCATAATAAGGAAATCTATTGTTTGTATTTCCAATTTGGGCCTTAGCTTACATGGGGGTCCGAACTATGTATTGGATAGTGGTCAATCTGTCCTCGTATCAGGCTTCATTGTTAGGCTGAACATATAGGGCCTCCAAGTTAGGCCTCGGGGAATGGCTTATGGGCCCAAGATGTGCCTAGGACCATATCAGCTTTGATTAGGTTAGACTTAAGTATGAAGCCCAAATTGGGCTTCCTAATCCTAGTCCGGAATAGTATCCAATAGCAGTTGAAGATTCAATTATAAAAATGATGACTATTTATAGTGTGAATTAAAGTGCATGTGATTATCTTGAAAATGTGCTTGTCACTTCTCCTTACCATCATCCATATGAAAGTGTCCCATTTTCATTTTTGAAAGGGACAACTTCGACACGTAGAATTCAAATAAAGTTCAAATACATATAGCCATAAATACAGCTAGAGCCAGTCAATTCAAGTCCACAAAATCCAATAAAGCAAAATCTACACATTTTCCCACATGATATGTCCAACTTGAAGGCCATGATTTGGATAATATAGGACCATATGATGCATCACAGAATTGAAGACTCGATCACAAAAATCACATGCTCTTTTACCTAAATAAAATAAAAAAATTATTAAGTTCGTAAATGTCCCGTTTCAACTTTATTTTAAAAAATGTCCTTTTTTAATCATTTATAGGGAAATCATGTGAGGCTGGCAAGATTGATGACTGGTTTGTTATTGACCATAAATCGTGTCAGTCTCACATGATTTATGGCTTAATTGGCTAACCAACTATAAATTGTATGAGGGTCACACAATTTATGTGCACATCGACTGCACAGAAATCGTGCCAACCTCACACGATTTTTATGCAATTGAATTGCTAAATCGTGTGACCTTCACATGATTTATGGCTGACAATGCCAATTAAACCATAAATCGTGGGATCCTAGCACGATTTTCGTACGAATCCCCATCTACATAAACTCAGTTTCAACTGTCCAGTGTAGACTACATCACTTCATCTCAATGAGAGTACGTATTTTTCCAAAAATTTGAGTGAGATGGCAGAGCGATTTTACATACTTGTTTATCATAATGGTGAAATTACAAATACAAATGAGGGAGTAATATTTTGCAATTCAAATCCAATTTGTGTAATCTAGGCGACATGTATGTCCTAGTATAGAGTCCACCTAAACTGCAATGTTTAACAATAGTTCATTAGCTTTTCTCAATGGAGTCAACCTAGAGGCATCAAATTCAAAAGTAAAATGGATGAAAATAGAATGCTTCTTACCCCGCTAAGAGTCAAACCATCAATCTATCTCCGTAACGCCAGCAACCTTCTCTTGTGGTTATTTGACGTGCATCGATAATTTCCCCACCTACAGCAAAATAAAGCATTAATGTTAATAATATCCAAATACAAAAGATAAATAAAATATAAAATAACTTTTTTCTTCCTAACTATACCTTGCAGCTAGTGAAAAGTTGAGCTCAATTAGAGGAGCTCAATTTTGGGATTCTCAACCACACCTATGACTGTAAAAGGGCCAAGCACCCAGAAATATCGCGTACTTGTTTGTTGACAGCATGACATAGATTGCGGTACAATGTCGCCAGCACTGCAAACCCCCAACTGAAGCTCCCAAAATACTCAAAATCATGGATTAGGGGCAGCTATCTCATATGCACTCTAGAGCCTGACTTATCTGACATTAGAAACCCACCAAGCATCTATATGATGCATGCCTGAGTGTGGCATATAACTGTCTCCCTCGGTGCATCTGAAGCCAAGTCATGGAATGTACTACTAAACCAAGATAAAAACACTGAGTATCCATCTTGCTCATCCTACTTGGCATTGTCCCAAATAGGTCATAGCACACTGTCCATATATCATAACCATGATATCTCTCCTAAGAAGGCGTGCATTCACTAACTGGCGGCCCATCGACGCAAAGCCTTAACTGAAATGCAACATCCTCCAGCGTGATGGGGCACTCTCCGTATGGAAGATGGAATGTGTGGATCTCCGGTCGCCAACGCTCGACAAACGCACTGACCAATGCATTATCATACTCATAAAATGGAACTTGAGTAGCATACCATAATCCTGCCTGCCTAAAGTATAGCTCTATTAGAGCATGTAGTGGAGCTATATGGCAACGTCTAGTGACAAGCACTCAACGTGGTTGTAATGCATGAACGTAAAATCATTAACATTAAAAAATTGAAACAAAGCTAAATGATGTACGGTCAACCCTAAACTAAATATATTAAAAATATACCAATTAAATTAAACTTCATCACACTCTATAATAAATCAAATAAACACTAAAATTCAAATCTCTAGTAGAATAACAACTAAATTACATAAAATTAACCTAACTATATGAAACTAAACCCTAGAATGATAATCTTGATTAATATTAATAAAATCGTAAACTAAAATATATTCAATTTCTCTGAATTTACACTACACCATGCTTTATAATATAAATAAACATCAAATACTAAACCAATAATTTTGCTTTATATTAAATAACCATAATTTAAATATATAGAAAAGGATTAACATAAATCTATAAACTAAAGTTTCCGCTAAAAAAAAAATTACCCAACAAATGATATCTAAACTAAACTAACCAAACATTTTTAATACTAATCAAAACTAAACTAAACTAACCAAATATTTTTTATACTAATCTAAATTAAGCTAAACTAAATTAAATTAAAGTATGGTAAAAAATTACCTTTTTCATGTAGATGTGCAGAAATTTGTCCAACTTCATCTAACCAGCATATATTATTTTGTGCCATATGTATCCAATAATACTTTTCTCTATCAAAATTTCCCTTTCTCCTCCCTCTGGTTCTCACACAATTTCTGAACTGTTTCCTCCCATGATTTTTGAATGGAAGGGATCCTCACATGATTTCATATTTATAGGCAAAACTCAATCATAAATTGTGTGAGGATCCCACGATTTATGTGCAATTCAACAGCATAGAAATCGTGCCAGCCACGCATGATTTCTGTGCAGTTGAATTGCAAATAAATCGTGTGACCCTCACACAATTTATAGTTGGTTAGCCAATTAAGCCATACATCGTGTGAGGCTAGCACGATTTATGGTCAGTAACAAACCAGTCATAAATTGTGCCAACCTCACATGATTTCTCTGTAAACGACCAAAAAAGGACATTTTCAAAAATAAAGTTGAAACGGGATATTTCCATATTTAATGATTTTTTATTTTATTTAAATAAAAAAGCCGAGACAAACCACCCTTGTGATAACTTTTGGTGTTGTACAAATCATATATGGTTAACTAGACATCTAGCACGCCAACATGTGGAAGAGGTAGTGGGAAAGGTGTGCCCACGATTTACATCTTTTCAGCCCTTTGTTAGCATCCACATGATTATGTTAAAAACTAACTCTGGCAAGTTCTAAAGCATAGATTAACTCAAAAAAATTAAAAGCAATGTTACTCAACCTTCATAATTTAACATCAAATACAACACTTCTCTTATATAAACATACATAACATGTTTCTCATCTCAATAAATATATACCTTAATATTCACCCACATTTTACATTAATATATAGCATCTGTATGATATCTATCTAATTAGATTCAAAGCACATTCCCTAAAATTTAAACTTATGCACGTTAAAGAAAAAAAATACATAAAATTTTATTCAATCACTTTAACCAATTTGTGCAAGCAACATTGCCGTGCGGACACCGCTAGTGTCTATAGATGTTGTGTACCTTTCCTTCTTGAATGGTCATTATCTAAGAAAACAAAATCATTATATTGTTTATTTGAGGAAAGAGACAACTTTGGAAAGCAACTTGCCTATTTGGAAAGGAATTATATATGGTGGGGAAAGATTAAAGATTAATTAATAAAAAATAACATTGGAGATGGTAGTCATTTATATTTTCAATATATTTGTTTGAATAAGAAAAATATACAATGAATATAAAAAATTAAATATATCTAGATATGATGTAAAAATTAAATAAAATGTAAGAAAGTAAAATGTGAATTATTTTATAATTTATCTAGGTAAATTATTATTATTATTATTATTATTATTATTGTCGTTGTTGTTGTTTAGCCTACTTGAACCAACAATGAAATTAAATCACAAAACACTTTGCCAACGAGAGTTGGCATAGTTGATAAGAAAGTAAGAGGCAAGCTCGTATCATGAAACGCAGTTGATTTTAGATTCTTGCGATATGAGGATCTAATTGGTAGGCAATTTTGTAAGTGTACGTAAGTGATTCTCAAGGCCAAAGTCTTGTATCACGGCCTTGGTAGGATGATTGACGCTAGTCCCACTTAAACTTTTTGTAACCAAAAAAAAAAAAATCACAAAACACTTTATGCAGCATCTCTGTCTATGTATATATATGCATGTACACATACCACTTCATGTAGTATTCAATAGCAATTGAAGGTTCAGTTATAAGAATGATGACTATATATGTAGTGTGAATTCAAGTGCGTGTGAATATCTTGAAAATTTTCTTGTCAGTTCTCCTTACCATTATCCGTATGAAAGTATTCCATTTTACATTTTTGAAAGGGACAACTTCGGCCCGTAGAATTCAAACCAAGTTCAAATACTTATAGCCATATGTACAACTAGAGCCAGTCAACTTAGGTCCACAAAATCCCACAAAGCAAAATCTACACATTTTCCCATATGATATGTCCAACTTGAAGGCCATGATTTGGATAGCATAGGACCATATGATGCACCACGGAATTGAAGACTCGATCACAAAAATCACATAGGGACAAACCACCCTTGTGATAACTTTTGGTGTTGTACGTATTATACATGGTTGACTAGACATCTAGTGGGCCTACATGTGGAACAGGTAGTGGGAAAGGTGTGCCCACGATTTACATGCTTTTAGATGTACCACAACCCCACTAAAATGAAACAAGAAGAAAGAAACTTGAACTTGAATAGCTACGCATGCAAATGCCACTAGGATATAGATAGGTTTAGATATATGATGAAACTATAGGAATAGTGTTGGACCAGGTTGATGTTCTTCATAGGACTAAACAACATGATGTGTTTGAAAGGTAATGATTTGGTTGATAGTTGAAAATTGGGGTCTAAGAATATGATACATGATAGTATATGTTCTGTCGTATGGTATGCTCTGTCTTGTGGTAGGCAAGTTGATAAATAGGTGAAAATGGAGATGATTTGCATGAAATTTAGGTTAATGAATTAGTGATGTGAAGATTCAGATAGTCTACTTTAAGGCAAGGAGCAATGTCATCCTCTATTTGTGCAGTGATCAAAAGGATAAAGACATGTACTAATAATTTAATAATATTCAAAGAATAAAACTCGACAATAAACACTCTTATTAGGCTCATATTATAAGTATCCAAATCCTCTCTCTTGTTTTCATGTTTTCCTTCTTGTTTGTTGACAAAAATTTGCCAACTTAAATAAAAGTGATATAATCAACATTTTTATTAAATTAAATATTTAAAAAAAACCATTATTTTACATGCGTCAAATTAAGAGTTGAGGGAATAGAAAAGGAGATAAAACTAACACTTAGTTAGTTCAAGTAGTTCAACTTTTATTTCTTTTAAGTAAGACCTTGGAATTGAGTCTTCTAAATAAATAAATAAATAACTCTTTAACGAATTTTACTCTTATAATAAGTTGACTCAACTCGAATTAAATCAGTTAAAGTTTAATAAATTTCGAATATTGATAGCTTAAAAAAAAGGGGGAGATAAATAGATAAGATCGAAGATTTTAAACCAATTATATAAAGGCTGTGATTGTCCCGAATATAATTGTACTATTTTAAAGACATTTATATCATTAAATGGTTGAGTATTAATGTACAATTGCTAAAAAAAAAAAATGGTAAAACATTACACAAAATTAGTTAATTTAACGTCGATTAAAAATCTAATTTTTCTTTTCGAGTAATTGTATTCTAACTCCTTTTCTCCTTGTATTTGATATGAAAACAGTGAAAAAAAAAAAAGAGTTAACTAGTGCATTGAATACAACTTATATTTTTATACATCAATGATATTGTGGTTTGATCTTGTGATCTTATGTAACTTATTTATGAATAAAATAACAATTTTAATTAATTAGTTGAGAAACTTTTTATGACTAACTAAATCTTATAGAGATTAATTTTAATACATTACCAACTTATTTAAATTAATTTTTTATAATGGGGAGGGGGGAGAATAGGCCGAGGTGACAATGAGATCAACCTCAATAAAAGGTGAGTCTTGATCCCAACTCACCAAAAACTTAGAATGTGACTAATGAACTAATTCAAATTAGGGACAAATTAAGTTTTTTTGATTTAGTAAGTTAGGATATTTAGTCATAAGAATATAACCTCAATAATAATAATACATGCCAAAAACTAATAACAAGATATGATTTTATATATATAAATATATACACATATAGGTCTATTAAGTAAGTTCATGAATTATTCAGTTGAATTTAGTAAAACTCAAGTTTAACTTATTTAATAAACAACTTTAAATCTTTAACTCAAATTTGACTCATGAGTTCAACTTATTAAACTAACGTGACTTGCCTCTAGTCTTGGAAGTAAGGGGTACATTGACCCCCTAAAAGTAGAACACAACTCCATGTAGATCACCAAGATGTGATAGTACCACTAAGCCATTGGCTCATCCGGTCGTATTTTTATTTTCAAAAGCCTTGTCATTCCTTTGCCGCGGAAGGCCTTGCCATTTGCCAATTCTAATCTTCACAAACTTTTTTGTCTCCACCCAACACCAAAACCAATTGATCACTTTATGTCAAAAAGGAAAAAACTAAAAATCCCACTAAAAGCACTACAGCACAATGTCTCGTAATAAAACTGGTTGGCCTCAATCCAATTATTTGGTTCTGACTAAAATCCAGGCATGGGATCTACTTCCTAAATGGAGCACAGTGGTGAGTGGAGCAAAATTTTTCCCCCCTATTCTTCTAATTCTGTGTTTCACTTTGAAGCCAATTTATATTTTACCAAAAAGAAAAGGCTAATTTGAGGTTACAAATCTTAATACTATTTCTACAACGATGATTCGAAACTAATTTGGGGATTCTTCAAGCCATACATGGGCGCCGACCAAAAAGACATGAAGGGGCTGGGTTATCAAACGCTAACTGAGCCAAGATATGGGCTACTTGCTTCCCATCGTGCTTTACATGGTTTATCGGTTTGTATCGAAGTGCTATTTTTTTTTTGGGTCTTGACAAAAGTGCTATTCGTAGAGTGATACTCGTTCAAGGCCAAGCCAGTGGAGGTGCGGTGGTAGGATATGTCTGCTTGGTTAGTGCAGTAATATCCTCGATACAATTCCAAGCTATGCCAAAAAACAAGCCCAATCTTGTAGTATGGGCCTAGGCCAAAGCTGAACTCAAGCTTTAAGGTAGTCCCAACAAGCACAGCAACAATAAGCCCATGAAAATTGGTATGCCTGAAAGCATAATGTATGGACCGAGAACAAAAAACCAAAGGATTTTGTTACCGTGCTCAGAATCACACTTTGAGTGGTTAATTTATTGAAAAAATAGATCAAGAAAATAATTATTGACGTCTCATATTCAATTTCTTTCGCTTCTCTTTTAGTGCTCAGGAGCGGGTTAGCATCCACGTGTGAGAAGATTTGGAAACATTTGAAAAAATGTATTCTTGAGCCCTTCCTTTGTGATGTTTCGATAGTTAAGGTGCACAGAGGTTTTCCCCTTCGTGGATCAAGAACGAAATTTAGACCCATTCAAGTGTTTTTTCTTTAATTATTCTGTCTCCAATATCAATGGACATTTTAACAAAAAGAGAGGTAATAAATGAAGTTTCTACAAAGAGAAGCATTAACGAGTCATTACTGTTCTAGTGGACTCAGTCTTCCACTTGTAGTCAAGAAGTTCATTCAAGGACAAGTTTGGAATTTATGGTTGTTCTAGATTAAGAAGAAGAGAAACTGCTGGAAACTAATATACAACAATATCATGCTGTGAGAGCTAAATACATTCAATGAAGATTATCAAATAAAAACAAGAAGTAAAAATTATCACTGGATGCCATCTACTCTGTGTTTCTCTGTAAGGCCCATACAGATCAAAGGGCATGCTCTAGGTAATTTACAACTCTGCTCACGGAACATAGAAGAAATTTTTGGTACTGAAGCGAAAAGAGCTACCAGCATAGCAATCCCTGGCCCAGCCTACTCTTGCATGAGTTAGGCTAGCACACATGTCAAATGGAATGTTAAACCAAAGCCCAATCCGTCATATGTAAATGGCAGAGTGACATGTCACTCACCAGAAGCTCCGTTGCTTTGTTGTCTCCATTGGTTAACGTCAGCGTCAGTTGCATTTGCATGTTAGGTTCCATCATGAATAAAATTTCGCAACGTGTTCTGGTTTGTTGGTTTTCACGAATCTCACGTTAGTTGCCGTGGCAAAAAGCAAAAACAAGCTCGTTTTGATTTTGACTAGCCCACTCCCAATTAAAAAGCAAAAGCTTTGAAAAGCTCGCGTGTGGCTGCCTTCAGCAACTGCCACCTTGAAAAGAAGCCACGTAAGCATAACCGTAACAAATCAAAAACCGCCAAAGCAGAACGCCACTCGCCCGAGAGAGAGATAGAGAGAGAGAATCGCAGAAAAGAGCACGCAATCACGCAACGCAAGCTTCGCAACCTCGCTTTCGTCATTCCCTTATCACTGTAACGACTCACTTCAACTTCAACACATTCACTGAGAGAGAGAGAAACGGTTACTTTGTTTCTGTTCTGTTCTTCCAATGGATCCTTCTCCCATGCCAATGACTCTTCACCTCGCAATGGCTGCATTGTTCGGAGCTTCTTTCATGGCCGTTTCCGCCTTCTACATACACCGCCGCAGCGTCAACCGGGTCCTGCGCCGCCTCGCCGAGGTCCGCCGCGCCCCTCCTCGACGCCTCCGCAACCGGCAACCTGAACAAGAAGCGCCTAACGACTACGACGACGATGATGACGGCGATGGTGAACGGTTAGGGTTCGTTCCCGACGGCGGTGGAACGGTTGTGGATCTCGGAAGCTATCCGCGAAGCTTGTCGAGATCCTTGGACGATGGCGTACTTCGGAGCCATAGGATTTCGTCTTCGTTGCCGAATGCGGCTTCTTCTCCGGACCGGTTGGCTGGAGGAGGAGGAGAATCCGACTCTTCAAACAGATGGTATGAATGTGAACGAATTCTTGCTTAGACCGCAGTGTATTGTTCTGGAACGTTGTTGAATTTCGGTTAATTTTGAAACTATTGGAAAATATTCCTCGTGCTGTGTTGCGGATATGATGTGATGTGATTCTTTGTGAAGTAGGTGGAGATGCTTTGAGTTGTTATTTGCTTTAATTTCTTCTGTTTCTGTTTTTGGTTTGTGTAACAGGAGAGAGTGCTCAGCTTTCATCTTCCTATAAGAGAATGTCTCCAGGCCGTAACGCCTTTGAAAGCGCGGAAGATTCTGATGAGGAGGGATCGCACCTTGCAGACGACAATTGTGTTCATTACGTGAGAATATATTTCCTTTTCTGTTGTGGATACTGATTGTTGAATGTTGCTTTAGAAATTTGTCAACTGAACTATGAGCATCACAGGGGAGATGCTTTGAAAGATGCATTCATGTTTTAATAAATGATAATTGTCGGTTTCCAACTTACCCTTACATCAGAATCCAAGTAGGGAAGTTTTGTTGTACTTGAGTTCTATGCTTGCTGGTCATTATTTGTCAGAATAATGTTATAATAGTTGGCTGTTCACAGGCTATAAAATGAGGGGTTGCTTTTTTGGTTTGATAATTTAGATATTTTTAGACTTTAGAGTTACCCGATGCATAGTGCTGGTGCATGATTGCCTTGCTTACCATATTTCGTCTTTCTTAGAGATTCATGATGTTGGGGCAGGGACTAAATTCAAACATATGCAATTTGTCTGCTGCTCCATTCCGAGGTGATGATGCAAATTGTGCCAAAAATCAGATGCATGTAGAGATTTCGAAAAGTGAAAAAGACCTTGCATTTGTCAATACTCTCTTGCTTCCAAGAAACACAGTGCATGGTACTTTCACACTCCTGTCATAATCTCTGTATTGCTCTTTTGCTTCTATATTCTTTTATTTCATTCTCAATTCGTATTATTCATGAATGTCAGTTTACATGTTTTTATCATCTTTTGACTTTGTTTTCTATCTCTTCATGAATATTATTTTATAACTATTTTCTTTAATGAGATCAAGCAATACACTATGCTTTCTTTTACTTATATAATATGAAGAAAAATTGAAAGAGCTAGAGACCTGATGCATCCTTTTCTTCTTTACAAATCACTTTCAGAGTCAACAAACATAGAAGAAGAGGAAGTATGCAAGATGATTCGTGAATGCTTAGATTTGCGGAAGAAATATGTTTATAAGGAAAAGGTCGCTCCATGGAAGGCAGAACCTGTGGCAAAGAGCTCTGATCCATTTCACTTTGAACCAGTTGAAGCAACAGCAGTAAGTTTGTTGCTTTAAGCAAATCTGTACGAGTTATTAACAGTCAATTTTGTTCTGAAATGTTTGTCTTATATTTTTTATATCTGACTTTTGGTGTTTCACGCAGCATCACTTTAGAATGGAAGATGGAGTCATTCATGTTTATGCAAGTAAAGATGGTAAGGACTGAAAGTGGCACTTAGTATGGTGAATACAATGATGTTTGGTTCGAAGAAATAAGAGTGGAGTGAATGGGAACGAGGAATGTTAATAAGGTAAAAGTATGCCTCGTAGCAAATAGTGGAATGCTAATCCCTCTAAAAGAGGGATTGGTATTTCCTCCAAATTGGAAGGAATGGTCATTTCCATTCCTAAAATCACAAGTTCAATGATCATTACATCTTATGTATTTTCTGGAAGTAACAAAAACATGTTATTGCCACTGCCACTACTTCCAGCAGGAGCACACCACCACCATTTGTCCTCCATCACCACCACCACCAGTACTCCTCCACTTGCATCACCACCGGTGCTCCTCCACCTGCATCACCACCACACACACACACTGCCACTGCTACCACATGCCATTGCCACCATCTTAGTCAATGCTACCACCATTGCCATTGTTACCACCACCACCTTGCAAGCATAACACCATTTTCACCATTGCCATTTCCAGCACCATCACCTACCATTGCCACCACTATTGCTACCTTGTTAATTAGGGTATCATTGATATTAAGTTAGTTTCCCTTTTTATTCATGTCTTAACAAATTCTGGAATGAAATGGAATAAGGTACATCCCTAACTATGAGAATTTGTGTAAGCTTTTACAAGTGACCAGGAATTTGATCGTTCCGACCCCCATTCTTCATAATTAAATTAAATTTCTGCGAAAGATAAAGTTGGCTTGTACATTGTCCACACTTCAAATCCAAACTGCTCTTGCATGAAAGGGGCTTATTAGCGATACAAAATCGGTATATGGCTTGCACATATTTTAGAAGAACTGGTCTTTAACACTGACCATACCCAAGAGGGTAAGATGAAATGATGAATGGTAATTGATTCCCACCAAAATAATTCTAGCAAACTGAATGCCTACTAATAATTTTTTCAGCTATCTTAATACTTTCCTTTTGTAATATTTAGTTTGTTTACTATGGAAGAACTAAGCTGTTTAAGAAACTATTTACTGTTCACAGACACTGAAGAGCTCTTCCCTGTTGCAAGCTCAACAACATTTTTTACTGATATGCATTACATTCTTAAAGTTATGTCTAATGGGAATGTCCACTCTACATGCCACCATAGGCTACGATTCCTAGAGGAAGTAAGTTCTCACAAAGTTATGTAAATATGATTTCTTTTTTTCAGCATGTGGCATTTGGTTTATAACATGCATTTGATCGTTGTACAGAAATTCCGCCTTCATCTGTTACTAAATGCAGATAGGAGCTTCTGGCCCAGAAGAGTGCACCACACCGAGATTTTTACAATATCCGAAAAGTTGATACTCATATTCATCATTCTGCTTGCATGAACCAGAAGCATCTTGTCCGGTTTATCAGGTCAAAATTAAGAGAAGAACCTGATGAGGTGAAAACCGATTCCATTATTTATTTTTTACTCCATGGTTTTAGTTCATTTCTTCCTCAGACCATAATGTCGTAGGCTATTTTACCCTTCCTATTTGCTTTTCTATTTTTCTAATTGCTAGTGCTTCTTAATTACACCATTAGTTTTAACCTATTGGCAGGTTGTTATATTCAGAGATGGCAAATATTTGACACTTAAGGAGGTGTTCGAGAGCTTGGATTTGACAGGGTATGCATTGACATCCTACTGGTTTTTTTTATTCAATTATCCCTTATTAAGAAAGTAGGAAGAATTATGCCTGCATATATTTGTTTAGTTACATGTGTGCATGTTGTCTAATTAGTGGCAATTGTGATGCAGGCATGATCTGAATGTTGATTTGTTGGATGTTCATGCAGATAAGAGCACATTCCATAGATTTGACAAATTCAACCTAAAGTACAATCCTTGTGGACAGAGCAGACTGAGAGAGATATTCTTAAAGCAGGATAATCTTATTCAAGGTTTGTATGAAAATGAGAATGGCCCTATTATTTAGTTCTATAAAGTTTAAGAACTCCAAATGATCCTATTATTTAGTTTTATGAAGTTTAAGAACTCCAAATGAATGATAAGGGTATTATTCAATGTTTTTTGAATTCATAATAGTTTAATGCCACTCAAATGTACAGGAAGGTTTCTCGCAGAAATAACGAAGCAAGTTTTGTCAGATCTTGAAGCAAGCAAATATCAGGTTTCTTGCCCATGTGGTATAAGATTTTTCCTCATTGATATTTCACATGTTAATGCATTTCTGTATATTCTTAAACTTTTCAGATGGCTGAGTACAGGATCTCAGTTTATGGGAGAAAACAGAGTGAATGGGATCAGCTGGCAAGTTGGTTTGTTAACAATGCTCTTTATAGTGATAATGCTGTCTGGCTAATCCAGGTAACTTGCTATTCCGACTTCTAGTCTACATCCTTTTTTTTGTATGCATAGTTTGATGGTTAGAGGGTGAGTTTTGGAGTAATAGCAAGGTTGTTGCCTTGTGACCTAGTGGTCAAAGGTTCAAACGCTAGAAACAGTTTCTCTGCTTGTAGGGGTAAAGCTGCGTACATCTACTCTCCCGATATCCCACTAGGTGGGAGTCTCATGCACTTGTGGATAGTTTGATTGTCAACCATTGGGCCCAAATCTAGCCCATCATGGCCTTTAGAATAAACTGTATGGGCTTTTGTTTATGTATCTCCCAAGTTTTTGATCTAACAGTCTTAGTGGTTTGATCCTTTCTGTAAAATTGGTTTACAGTTCAGGCTGCCTATGCATTTGTTGTAAAAGTACTTTCATTTGTCACACTAAACTTCCTTTGCATATTCATTTCTTGATTTATTATTCTACTAGAGTCAGTGCTCATTATTTTATCTAAGTTTTAGGACCATTTTATTTTTCAAACTGAAATCGCAGGGTGCAATGGTCCAGTGCTAATAAAGAATCATGGCAAGTGCCCTTGGTAAATTGATCGAAATCTCATTTAACATTATATGAGGTCTCTAACCTGCGCCATACTCTATATTCATGGTTCAAGAAGTTAACTTCTTCTGATTCTTCTGCAAACTATAAGATAATTAACTTATGAGCCATTGAGCATTAATACCTCCAAGAAATGTACTGTCGGTCCAATGCCACAGGGGATGGTTCTTTCTTAATTTCATCATCAACACCATATCATCATTGCAGATATTATCTTTCTTGTCTTGATGCCTGCCTTCATGTTACTCTTTCTTGGCATATTACTTTTTTCCGTCCTTTTTGGATAGATATTCCACTTCATGTCATATTTTGTTAATTTCATCCACTTCAAGTCCTATTTTGTTAATGTCATTTTGTGATTACAGTGATTGTTTCTGCTTGTTGTCTGTTCACCTCATCTTCGTACCAACTCACATTCTCTCTGAGGCAGTGTCTGGGAGAGGAGCTTATAGTATCAAGACTCTTTCTTTTCTAAAGTATAAAAGAAATTCACCAGTTGCAGTTGTACATGCATGAAGCATTTTTTTCAAATTGAATAATATTTACGAAGTTTTACATTCCTTTGATGATTTGTTATTTTGAAAATTTATTAAGATAGCTTAAACTTCTTGATACCATTTCATTTAGTGGTCAAGTAATGTTATCAAAATAGGCTCTCTATTAGAGGAGAGAGATAGAAAATGAGGATAAAGATGCCAATATTTACCTTCGTTTTATGGGGAATCCTAAGGATCAGGAATTTTTGCTTTGCTTGGAGCTGTAAGTTCATTTGACAAGCTATGATGAGCCTATTAATTATATTCTTGCTTCATGGCTTGAGTGGACCAGGAAAATCACCAATCGTAGCAATTTCCTTATATTCCACCTTCGTTGTATTGGTCTTTTAATATAGATTTTATTTAGAATTTTGTGTGCCGGTATCCCTTGAGTCTTCTTTGAGCAATAGAATTATTTGTCTGTTCATTAATTATGTTATTTTTTCTGAACTTTCATTGGCACAGTTACCACGTCTATACAATGTGTACAAGAATATGGGAACTGTAACATCCTTTCAGAATATTTTGGATAATGTGTTTATTCCTCTTTTTGAAGTCACAGTAGATCCAAATTCTCATCCTCAATTACATTTGTTCTTGATGCAGGTTAGTCATATCTGTATCCTTGTATGTGCTAGTGCCCCAAGTAATTTTGTGCTTGCATGTTGTCATAAGGTTACATTATTTTCAGTATGTAACTTGTTTGCAACGGTGACTATTTTCAGTACGTAACTTGCTCATCGCTATAGTTTTACTATTAAAGAATGTCTGCCTTAATTTTATCAGATTTCACCAAGTTGGAAGGTGTGCTCCTTAAGAATTCCTGAAGCAAATATTTTCTCTTTAGCTTCTGTTTTGCAAACAACTATTTAATTCATGCTCAAATTCCAATTATTTAATTTAAATTATCATGGAAGAACCCCATATATCTCAAATCAAGTTGATTTTCTGCTTTATTTCATTTTTCTTATAAAACAGCTATGAATACATGTGGTGGTGCTTTATAGCAATAAACGGGTGCACGCATAATATACATAGATTCTTAGTATCCCAATCCATTATTGTTAGATTTTCCCAATGGTCAATGGTAACGGATGAACCTGATACTTGAGACTTGAGATCCATTTATGCTCCAATTTTTTTTTATCTTGACAACGTTATTTCTAGTATGCTCTGACTGTGTAGACTTACTATAATCGGCAATCAAAACACAGAGATGAATGACCACATTTTTATTTCTCCATGCTGTAGTTGTTAAGGAATGGTAAAATCATAACAAAAATTATGCGGTTACGTTGTTTATTCTAGGTATTTTGTTTCTTTTCTTAATGTATTAGGTACAATATATTGAGCTGCTTTTGAATTCAGGTGGTGGGATTTGATCTCGTAGATGATGAAAGTAAACCAGAAAGGCGTCCAACTAAGCACATGCCTACTCCAGCTGAATGGACTAATGAATTCAATCCAGCATACTCGTACTACCTTTATTACTGTTATGCGAACTTGTATACGCTCAACAAGGTTTCTGTTATTTCCCCCTTAGCTCTAAACCTTCAACAGCTAACCATTACCTTTTTAATTCATTTTATAGCCAACTATGCCTCCGTCTTTTTGTTTTGGTGGGACCTTTTGCTGTCACAAAAGGAATTTCTGGTTAACAACAACATTAACATCTTTCTGTCTGTTTCAGCTGCGTGAATCTAAAGGAATGACCACGATAAAGTTGCGGCCTCATTGTGGAGAGGTTATTTTCTATATTATAGCAGTATGGATTGATCCTTTATGTTCACTAACATGGTTATAATTAATTTACTATCTATGTAGGCAGGTGATAATGATCATTTGGCTGCTGCTTTCCTCCTGTGCCATAACATTTCCCATGGGATTAATCTACGCAAGACTCCTGTTTTGCAATATTTATATTACCTTGCCCAGGTTAGCCCGTCATGATTACTCATTTTCAATATAGTTATTCTTTTGGAGTTTAAGTCATTTTCACATTAGAGAACTTGCAGCTATTCTGAGTTTGGGTTCATTATAGGGAAAAGTAAAGCAGGAAACTATCTTGTCCCAATAATTTCAAGCATTTTTCCAGGTTCTACTAATTTGTAATAATACATTAATGCCATTGTGTTATCTCTTCAGATTGGGTTATGTATGTCACCGCTTAGCAATAATTTCCTTTTCTTGGACTATCATCGCAATCCACTGCCTATGTTTTTCCAGCGAGGTCTAAATGTGTCTCTCTCTTCGGATGATCCTTTGCAAATTCATTTGACCAAAGAGCCACTATTAGAAGAATATAGTGTTGCAGCTAAGGTTTGATGCCTCCCAAATGAAGCATTCCCTCTTTCCGTTTTCTTTGGTTGATTCAAAGAAATTAGTTAAATCGTCTATTTCTAATTTCTAGGGAATAGGGATCCTATTTCTTACATAAATACATGCACTTCAGGTGTGGAAGCTCTCTGCTTGTGACCTGTGTGAGATAGCTAGAAATTCAGTCTACCAATCTGGATTTTCACATCAAGCAAAGGTATGCGTTTATGCCATATTATATGTAAATACAAATTATTGGTTGTGAATTGATGTACAGAATCTGAAGCGAAATATGCATGTGCCCCCCCCCCCCCCCACACACTTTTTTTTGTTTTGAGGGTTGATAGATTGGAATTTGGGAGGTCTGTAACTGTTATGTTGTTTATATCTTTTCAATTATGGCATATGATCCGCTACTCAAGCTGGCAAATGTATGTAAATGCTTCCACTTTGTAATTGTAAACATCTATACAGTCTTGAGAACTTGAATTTAAGTTTTTTGGGTGAGCATGTCTGAAAGAGTGATGGAAAACAAGTATATCTGTTGGCTTTGGGTGTTAGGTCTTCTTTAGGGTGGATATATTACAGTAATTTTATATTCCCATATTTTCCCTAAGGCTTCTCTATCATCTTGTTTACTTGCTTACTGATTTATCAATGCCTTGATTTTCTATGATCATTGTTGTCACTTTTCATAACTTTAGTCTCCTTTCACAGTTGCACTGGCTTGGGGATAAATACTTCTTGAGAGGTTCTGAAGGAAATGATATTCATAAGACCAATGTTCCCAATTTTAGGATCTCTTTCCGATTTGAGGTAGTAAAATTGAGACAAACCACATATACAGAAGTTTAGCTGATATGTAATTCTTTCTTGATAATGATTCTTCTTGGTGTCTGTTCAGACTTGGAAGGACGAAATGCAATATATTTACGCCGGTGGAGCCATCTTCCCTGAAGATGTAGACCCATGAAGCAAGCTAAATTAAATTCACCCTGTGATCTGTGAAGCTATAGTCACTGACTCACAGCATCGATCAATGTTCTTTAGATCAGCTGCAGCTTTGGAAGTGACAAATTATTGAATCCCTTTAGATAATTAACAAATATTTTTCTAGCATCATTGTCAACGATGTGATGACATGCTATGTTGCCAGATTGCTTCAAATTGCCCAAAACAAAAAAAAAAAAAAAAGATGAAAAAGTAGAACAACAATCAATAATGAACTAATGTCTGTAATAAGACTCGCTTTTGCGGTCATATTTTGACGTGGCAGTTGTAATATTATTTGTAAGAAGTAATCCGCAATGATTATGTTACTTTTTGGTTCACGACTCTGGGATTGTAAATTAAACTGCTACACGGCCTTTAATCAGGTTGTCAGCACCCTAAGTGCAACGTAAATATGCAGAGTGCTACAGGCCATGCATGGTTGTTAGCCATGGTTGCTAGGTGCCCGCATTGACGACTCTGGTATGGTGCACCCCGCAAACCGGTAGCCGTGTGAGGACTCATAGCCCGATTCATGAACAGTTTAATAAGCAAGGTTCATGAGCTAATAATTGGGCTTAAAAGTTATCACATTTGTGCGTGTGTGACTATATATTAGCAACCTCCACACACAGAGAATAGAGAAAGAGCAGGAAGAGAGAATTCTATTATTAATATTTTCAAGGGAGTTCTCATATATGGAGCACCCAAAAAGCTATTTATAGCCAAAGGGTGAGAGATACAATATATGATCAAATAATTGATTCTATCTAATCAAATTTTAACTGAATCAGGATAAAGATATGGACATTCACATTTAAATTTAAATAATATTTCATAACACTCCCCCTTAGATGTCCATTAGGAATATGCCTCATTGAAATCTTACTAAGAAAAAACCCATTGGGAAAAAATTCTTAATGAAGGAAAAAGAGTACAATATCCTCACAATGGGAATTGTCTCGTTAAAAACCTTATCAAGGAAAACCCAGTGGGACAAAAATCTTGATTAAGGAAAAAAGAGTACAGTATTTCTCCCCCTTTTTAGAGCATCATTTAATATCTCAGAATCAACACATTTCGATCTCGAACACTAGTTTCTCAAAGGAAGAAGTAGGTAGTGACTTGATAAATAAGTCTATGCATGCTGCATTGTCTTCGTATAAAGTTGTAAGAGTTTCTTCCTTATAAGATTATCCACATGACATTGGAATATATTGATCCATTGCTTTCCACATGTAAATAACTTGTTTGAGACCTGCATTAATGTGGATCTAACAAATATTTTGCATCTGTATAGCCAACTAATTGTAACTTGGATTCATATGAATAACCACATGTCAATCATTCCACGGAGGTATATATTTAACTCCATGCCAATGGTTCTCTAGCTAGTTTAGAAAGGAAATATACATGCTAATACACTTATAATAAATATCATATCAAGTCATGTATTATTAACAAGATATAAAAGTGTTTCTATGACACTAAGATATGGTACTTTAGGACTAATAACTTTATTACCTTCCTGAGGATGAAATGAGCCCCTTTTCACATCCAACGATCTTATAATCACTGGGATACTTAATGGATGTGATTTATCCATATAAAATCTCTTAAAGATTTTCTCTGTGTAAATTGATTGACAAACAAATATTTTATTTGTCAAATACTCAATCTACAGGTCGAGGCAAAATTTTGTTTTTCGATGACTTTTTATCACAAACTCTTCTTGTAGATTTTCTATGATTATGGGAATTTCTTCATGAGTCATAATAATATTTAAGTCATTAACATACATAGTAATTATAATGAATCCAAATGCAGATTTCATTATATAAGCACAGGGGCAAATAGTATCATTCTTAAACCCCTTCTTGATCAAATATTCATTGAGACAGTTATACCACATCCGTCCAGATTGCTTTAGACCATATGATCTTTGCAATTTGATTGAATAGATTCCTTGGGAACATTCATTAGACGTTGATATCTTTAATCCTTCAGGGATTTTCATGTAAATATCAGTATTTAATGACCCTTATAGATATGCCGTGGCAACATCCAATTTAACTTATTATGTGCCAATAAGCTTATCAAATATCGAAACGTAATTGCATCCACTACTGGGGAATATGTTTCATCATAATCTATATTAGGTCTTTGTGACAAACCTTGCGCTACAAGTCAAGCTTTATAGCGTTCAATCTCATTTTTCTCATTTCATTTTCTCACAAATACCCATTTGTATCCCATAGGGTTTACACTTTCTGGTGTTTGGACTACAGATCCAAAGACTTCCCTTATCTCATTCAAGAAGAATTTTTTTGGAAACAACAATCTAGGTTCAAATGGCTTAATTTTGGGGATATAAATACTAGTTGTTTTCATAGTATAACTACGAATAGTGGTAGGAGAAATAGAATTTTATTGTTAAAGGATGAAAGGGGGGTTAGGATTGATGACTTAGCTGTTCTTGTGAATATGGTATTAACTTTTTTAAAAATCTATTTTGTCAGAGTTAGGGTACTGAGCAATATGTGGTCAGAGGGGCTTACCCCGGGTTAACCATTAAGGAGGTTGCTAATCTGAATAAAATGGTTACAGAAGAGGAAATAAAATTAGCCCTTTGTTCTCTAAGTAGCTGGAAGGCCCCTGGGTTGGATGGGCTTCCAGCCATGTTTTACCAAGCTAATTGGGAGTTGGTTATGGAGTCGTTATGTAATTGGGTGAAAGCCATGTTCTAGAACTCCTCTTTATTGAATCAAGTTAATGGCACTTTTATTTCTCTTATCCCAAAGGTTGATAAACTTGAAACTATTGCTCAATTTTGCCTTATAGGGCTTTGCAATGTGTCTTATAAACTCATCACAAAGATTTTGGCCTCTATACTAAAACCTTTAATGATAAAAATTATTAGTTTGAATTAGAGTAGTTTTGTCTCGGGTAAGCCCACATCAGATAATATCTTAATTGTTCAAGAGGTAGTTCACTCTATGAGAAACAAAAAAAAGGTAACACAGGCTATATGGCTGTTAAATTAGAATCGGAAAAAGCCTATGACAGGCTAAATTGGGAATTTATAAAAGATTCCCTAGAGGATGTTGACATACTTGATAACATTGTTAAGCTAATTTATGAGTATATTTCTACAACCAGGATGAGTCTTTTATGGAATGGGGGGGGTAAACAGATTCTTTTAGCATTTCTAGAGGAATCTAGTAAGGTTACCTCCTTTCCTCATACATATTTGTACTATGCATCAAGAGGCTATCCCATCTCATAAACATCACTGTTGACCATAAAATTTGGCATCCCCTTAAGATATCTAGGACTGGGCCGAGGTTGTCCCATTTATGTTTTGTGGACGATATAATTTTGTTTTCAAAGGCATCTATCATAGATCAGGTTAGGGCAATTAAAGGTGTTCTAGATTTATTTTTAAGAGTTCGGGTTAGAAAGTAAATCAAAACAAATCTTGTGTGTTGTTTTCAAAGAATGTTTGTTATGCTAGATGTCAAGAGCTTAATAATATGCTAGGTTTCCATTTGACCATGAACCTAGGAATATATCTAGGGGTTTCCCTCTTCATGAGAAGTGCAAAACCTCAGATGTTCAATTCATTATTGACCGTATGACTATGAGATTAAATGGACGAAAGAGTATATGCTTATCTTTGGCCAATAGAATTACTTTGGCAAAATTGGCCCTTGCTTCTATTCCAAGTTACGTCATGCAAACTATTAAACTCCATAATAGTATTTGCTCAAGAATTGATCGGATATGTAGGAACTTCATATGGGGATCTTCAGAAACCAACAGGAAAGTGCATTTAGTAAATTGGAACAAAATTTGCAGCCCCAAAGAGAAGGGTAGGTTGGGATTTTGGAAGGCAAAAGAGGTGAATATGGCGTGTGTGATGAAACTTGCATGGGGTATCATCAATAAACCAAATACTCTTTTGGGTAAAAGTATTGAGACATAAATATGGGTGGACGGGTGGTATCCTCCTAAAGGTTACAGGGAAGCTAAAACCTTCTAATGCTTAGAAGAGTATAGTGCAAGTTTGGCAAAAGTTGCAACAAAACTTGATTTGGAGACTTGGAAATGGGCAGAATGTAACATGTGGATTGACCACTGGCTTCCAAGAGTCCACAACTTAGGGGACTTTGCGATGGGAGACCGGATAGGGAAGAGATTGGAAAAAAGGTGGTTGACTATGCAATGGCAAATGGTGACTGGGATTAGGATAAGCTTGAAGAGAAGTTGCTTACCAGTGAAAGCACCTAGTGGCAGAGCTAGGCTTGATAGTTTGGCTTGAATTCTCACTATTATGTGAGAATTTACATTAAAATTAGCCTATAA
This sequence comes from Pterocarpus macrocarpus, assembly GCA_031439585.1. Taxonomy (NCBI): domain Eukaryota; kingdom Viridiplantae; phylum Streptophyta; class Magnoliopsida; order Fabales; family Fabaceae; genus Pterocarpus; species Pterocarpus macrocarpus. The sequence goes on from CM062520.1 coordinate 58,728,314, forward strand.
CAACTTGGTGAGAATAATGGTGAGGCTGAATCTAGAATGTTTAAGGAAATATGGAAATTACAAGCTCCTCAGAGATTAAGGGGTTTTGTGCGGGTAGTTGCTAATGATGCTTCACTAACAAATACTACTCAGGCAAAGGA